>APFE031481722.1:184544-205531 GCA_000404065.3 Pinus taeda | reverse complement strand
GCTGACAGGGGAGGTTTTGAAATGGTGGAGGAGGCCGCTTTTGATGGCCAATTTTGGACAAGTGTGAGGCAAGTTTTGGATTTCACCAAGCCCATTTATCACATGATTCGGTTTGCAGATACAGACAAAACAGTGATTGGCGAGGTGTATGAGCAGATGGACACCATGTTGGGGCAAATAAAATATGTTGTTCATAACAGAGATCCCAACTTGTACAAACTGATCCACGATTGTGTGTGTGAACGGTGGAATAGACTTAATCTTCCACTACATTGCTTGGCGTATATCCTTACGCCAAAATACTACTCTACGTCTTGGTTGGGCCAACCTGCAGCAGGGGGTGGCGTTAGGACCAAACCCCATTTAGATCCAGAGGTAACTAGAGGATATCTGGAAGCATTAGAAAAATTGGTACCTGACAGGGAGGAATGTGCAGCTGTGCGCCTTGAAATAGGCAGATACTTCAGTGGCACTGGTTTGTATGGTAACTTCCATGCAATGGACGATAGAGATAGATTTGATAGTCTCACATGGTGGGAAACATATGGCAGGCAGGGACTTTTGCCAAAATTGGCAAAAAAAGTTCTTTCACAGGTTGTAAATACTTCTTCTGCAGAGAGGTGTTGGAGCACCTATAGCTACATACATAATGTGAAAAGAAACAGACTCAATGAAACCGAGCAGAAAGCTTGGTTTATGTGCACTACAACTTGAGGTTGTTGAGTCATTACTGTGATCGGGCTTATGAGGATGCCACATATAGAATTTGGGACAATCACCCAGAGGATGACAATTTGGAGGATGGCATTGTACATATTGAAGCACTGGAAGAGGAACTTGTAAGGGATAAAGATGATGTTTCCATGCCACCTCCACCTCCACCTCCACCTCCACCATCCAGTAGCAGCACTCGAGGTCCGAGTCTTGTTCCTTTGCTGCCGCCACCTTCATCTACACCCTCACGTGGAGGTTCTAGTTCTGGTCGTCGGTCTGTGCGGGAGACTCCGAGAAGACCACCACAACCTCCTTATGGGGGAGACTCTCGTGGCAAGGGCCACATGTAGATTTATCATTTACAAAGTACTTGTCTTTTTTAGTTTCTATTGGACTTTAGTTTTAACTTTTCATAACTGTTGAGTTTTGAGTCCTTGACTCTTGACTCTTGACTCTGTCATATCATAATGATATTTTTTGTAAACAATATATCACTGTGACAATGAAAATTTGAAGTTTGAAGTTGGGCCTTGGCAATTATAACTCATTGGTAATGATTGTGAATTATGAATATGATGCTTCGTGAAAGACTAAAGTTGTTTCATTTCATTTCATTATTCATGTTTCATTTTATAAATTTATAACATTTCATATCATGTTAACAGTTAGAAGTTAGGACTTAGAAATATCTAAGATATTACTTCTTGTAATGGTTAAACTTAGCTTACAAGTACAACTTTGGTGATCAATGATGATAAATGCTATTGAATTTTCAATTTTGAAAACTTGAAGTTGAAACTTTAAGATTGAATTTGATGAATCATGATTCATGAGACTCAATATGTTGCAGTTGTAATATGTATTTTACTATCTTGTGGACATGGTTGATGACGATTATAATTTTTAGATGATTGATGTGATATGGTTCAATGATCAATCTATGTTTTTTTATGTTTTTTATGTCTAATTCATCATTCTACATGTTTTTGTTGACATATATGTATCAAAAATTAAAAAATATAAAAAATATATATTTTTTTTAAAAATCGCTCCCGGATTCGCTCCCAAACCGGGAGCTTCTGAAAATGGTCGCTCCCGCTCCCGCTCCCAAGTAACATTGGACCATACAGCTTAAGGGACGAATATGATGAGCTCTGTAGAAAATGAATAAGGATCCTTGAAAGAGCAGCTTCAACGAGAATCTGGAAGGAAAACAACTAAAGCAATAAGGGTGGAGCAAAATAAGCAAGACGTCGTGATGGGCTCTCAAAAAACCCTAGTAAATTCATGGAACAAGGCCCTAAATGCCAAAAACATTTGGAAAGCAAGTGTGCCCTCTCCCAAATCCCATAATAAATAATGAATATAGTCTCCTGAATTGCAAGGGTTTAGGCAACGTTATCAAAATTGTTGCAATAAAAGATATTATTTAGAAAGAATCATCTACAATCCTCCTACTAAATGAAATCTTTGAAGGTCACAAGAATTGGAAAACAAATTTGGAGGCAATCAGAGAGAAATTAGAACAACACAAGATTCAAGAGGTGCTTCAAGAGGTAAAATTAGAATTATCTTTCCAGCTGCAGGACTGACCACACTATTGATGTCTGACGTTTGTTACAAATTACCTCCTTTCTTCGCATCTCACTGATCGGACTCCCTATCACTGGAAATTACTATGAAGAGGTCAAATTGGAAAACATTGTCCATCAACAATTGGGCATACTCTGATCCTCCTCACACTATTGTTGCTACTTCTCTATTGCTATTCATGCATTGTTGCTACAACTACTGCAACAGTGAGTTTGATCTCACCTAATCTCCCTCTGAAACATAACTGGGAAATCTCTCTAGATGGAGTCTCTTAATTGGAGTCTCACTTTGGCTAGAACTGCACCTACAACCTGCAACTAGGCAATTCGCACTGCCTCATCAAATCACACGAATTTCCTGCAACTGCAACTGGAAACTCAATCTTTGTTGATCTACTGTGCCCTGGCATTGCAACTATCTCATGAGTTCTTACTGCAACTAGCTTTGCATTTTCCACTGAAAATCTGAATGCGCCCAACTGGCTCTGCACTGTCTCTCAAATATTTGATTGCAACTAGCTTTGCATTGTCTCTCGCATAGTTAACTGCACCAAGTTCCGCAATTGTCGTCCAAGTAACTGACTACACCTGTTGACATTGATCCTCCTGCTACTGAATATTGTGGGCCCCATAGCAAAGGTACTAATGTAGAAAATTTATGATCTGCACCCAAACCCCAGTTTACAATTTTGCAAGTGTTTATTTGACCCAACCCACATGTTTTGTCATCCTGATATAATTTTCAGTATGCATTCATTGTAAACATTTAATGAGTGCTTCTACTATTTTTCACATTTCCTATCAATTGTAATTAAATTAAAATTTATGCAAGCATTTCAAGCATGACAAAGACTAATTTTTGGTCAAGGTGACCCCGGAAAAACCCCACAACCTTTTGGGGAAAACCGATCTTCAAAGGAGGATTTTATTGCTTGAGAAATTAGTCAAAGTCCATAAAAAATAACCACAGTATTTACCTCCCTTTAGCTGAAGCTTTAAATGCAATTTCTGGAAATTTGTACCCACTGAAATAATTCCCAGGTTTACAAAATTTCATGCACAGAAATCCCTGCACTTACCCACAGCTCAGTGCCTCGATTTTTGTGCTCAGAAATTAGCCTGGAAATATGTGTTGCAATAGCCTCAATTTTTGTGCCCAAAACAACCTCGAAATCTGTGCATAAACAGCATCAATTTCTGTGTTGATTGTCTCAATTTTTTTCCTTGCCTACCTTGAAATTCGTGTTGTAGACAGCCCTGAAATTTGTGCTTACTGTACCTCGATTTCTGTGTTGTCCCTTCTCAGAATTTTGTGACCAGAATTCTCAAAATTCGTGCAGCGATCTCCTCAGAAATCGTGCAACCCATAGCCTCGAAATTTGTGCCCCTCTACCTTGATTTTCGTGCTCCTCTATGGCTGCGTTGCTCGATTTTTGCACTGGTGTAGCTGCCTCCTTTGCCTAGGAATTCAAGCTCTCCTCCTCAAGCTGCAAACTCTCCTTGAAATTGTCCTCTCCTCTTCTCTTCTCCTTCTCTCAAGTGTGAAGTGAAGAATGAGCCTCCCTTTTCTCCTTATGTCTTTTTGAAAAGATTGAATCCCTAACCCTAGGATTCAATGGTTGAGATTTAATCTCCAATTCTCAAGATGTGTGGTTGAAATCACTTTTTCCAAATGACCCCCCTCATACATTGGCCCCATTACTTAAAAGTCTCCTTGTACCTTTTTCAAGTTGTATACCCCTTTTTTAATTTTTTCATAAAGTGATTTTCCCAACTAACATTAATATTAGAAAAGTGAACTATGTACTTTACACATAAAATCACTTTATAAAGTACAAGTGACTTTAATATTAGGAAAAAGTACATGGTACACCACTTTTAAGTATCTCTTCCACCCATGACATTACTATAACTCATAAATGTCACCAAGTCAAAAGTCATTAATGTGTCTACTAGGCTAAAAGGGATAAATGCCTAGTAACACCTCTCCTTGGTATTATTTTCAACACTCCCTCTTACTGAGAAAGGTGTTGCTCACCACTCCCATCCTGTCTCTGACGAAGACATGCTTGCCTCTTGGCAAAGACTTAGTGAGAATGTTTGCTACCTACTCATTCGTAGATATATAATCAAGCTTCACAACCCCTCGCTGAACCCAGTCTTTGATGAAGTGGTATCTGATCTCTATATGCTTTGACCGGTCATGAAATATGGGACTCTCATAGAGTTTAATAAAACTTTGATTGTCACAGTAAACCATAGTTGGTCTCAGCATGTGACCAGATAGTCCATGAAGCATCTTGCGAAGCCATAGTGCCTCGCATCCTGCCTGACTAGCTGCCATGTACTTGTTGAAGAATCTAGGGAAAAGTAGTGTAGTGTGATTCTTCGTTACTTGACAACAATTTGTGGAGTCTTTTTATTTTTCTTGTTAGCTTATACTTCTTCTTATTATTATTAGTGCATATGTGTGTACTTCATCAAACTGCTACCAAAACATAAAAACAAGAACACAAGCGGCACTTCTTTCTTCTCTCAACTTGTTAGTAACCTTGTTGTACTTGCTCTAGAGAAGATGCCTTTAATGAGACCCTTTTCTTATGTTGATTCTTTCTCGTCTTCACAAATCAATGAACTTGTAGGACTGCAATAGGAGGGTTTTTATGACAATAGGGACAGCCTCTTTACCTTCGCACGTCTACTTGCTTTCTCTATGGTGTAGACCTCCTTCTTCTTCGTTTGTGAGAGAACCTTCCACGCTTGAGTGACAGGCCTTATAGGCCTGCTTAGATTGCCCAACTAAAGATATTATGTGACTGTAAATATAGTGTTGTAATAATAATAATAATAATAATATCCATTTTTAAGGTCACAGCCAAGCCAGACACCAAATTGGTGTATGAGACCCCCTTGTTTGTGGGACAAGGGACCCACCTCCGCGCAGCGATTTGACTGCTAAGTCTACGAAGGCATACATACTCTACCCCCCTCTGGTTTTGAACCTGTGACCTCTTAGGAGGAAACACATGCTCTTAACTGCAGGAAGAGGTATGTTTCTCGCACGTGTGACTGTTTTCTACCCTAGAAAACAATCCCTTCAACTTCGGTCTAGTCTCTTCCTTGTACGCTGCACTAGAGGCTCCTTCTCTTGTCCTTTTATTACCCTTTTTACTTACTTCTATTCTGCGCTGATTTCAAAGATCAATTACGCTTTCTTGGAGGGTGAAATGACTCTTATACATAGGATTCTGCTCCTTTTAGGCCAACAAGTCAACTGTATTTAGGCCGACTTGTCAACTTCATTTAGGCCGACTTGAGGACTATTTTTATGCTTCGGATTTTTTCTTTCAGGGATGTCGCTGCTTGGAGGATGCTTGTGAGTTTGCTTGGAGGTATTCTCTTGACCATAATACATATACATATAAGGTATAACATGCCCTTAAGGTCTTCAACTTATTCTTTTGACTATTTGACTCACCTATAGCACTTTAAATAGTGCTAGACCTATTTCAATGAGCAAGAAACTCATTGACATATATTATAAAAACAATATTTCTTTTCTTGAATAAATACAAATATCAAAAGTACATTTATGAAGACATAACCTAGTTACACTTTCCTTCAACACTCCCTCTTAACTAGGGAGTAATTCATACAACATTACAAGGTGTTTGGCAATTATCAATCTTGAAGAATTCACATAAGAGAAACCGGATTAGCAATCCATCTGCTATAGCATTCGTCAACATTGCCATAGTGCAAGGCCTTGACTAACAGCACCATCTCTTTACGAGACCATGAGCTACAATGCTTGCGAGACCAATGATTTATAGACACCTTTATCATTGTCTCTCAAGGTACATACCCACCTGGGTATTCTCCGAGTATGACCTTCTAGGACTATTCTTATCTTGGGTTCCCAACCCTCAACGAATATCGGTCCTCTTGCCTACTCTTGTCTTGGATGCCCTACACACCCTCAAAGAGTATCGGATGCCAGATGATTACCCAATCCTCCCATACTTTCTTCCCAAGTGAAGACAAGAATGTTGTGTCTATCTTGTGTCTACATTTCCATTCATGGCCTTCATTTAAACTTACGGTTGTTAGTCCTAGTCTAGTGCATGACCCATGAAATGGAAAACACAATTGTCACTACTTTGTAATCAGGGGTGATCCAAAACTCCCTCTTGATTAGGGACCTATCAGAGCTCCCTCTTAACTGAGGACTCTTTCTTTCATCAACAGCTTCTTCTTTGTGGGTTCTTCAGCTACTTGATCTCCTTCCTTTCTTGATGTCATGAAGTCTTTGTTCGAACTTCTTCTAGGTAGGGCACCATCCATCAATCACTTTCCTCCTTGGTTTGTCATGTCATTGCTTTCTTCGAGGAAAGTGGCTATCATGTCATATATCAGGTTTCCTTGTCATCATGGCTACTCCTTTGTCATCTTGTCCATGCTTCGGAGTATTCTTCTCATGGACGCTTCGTTGTATTTGCTCATTTACATGTTCTGACCTAGTAGCCCATCATGACTTCATCCTAATATTGCTTCGACATTGCTTTTCCTTTTGTTGGATGGCTTCTTCATCACGACATTTGTATAGAGTAGAATCAATTATCTACATCTTTTATATCTCCAAGGCCTTCATAGGTGTCAAGGGTCCTTTCTTCCTTTATCAGAGTTGTCCTACCTTCTTTCAGGAGATATCTTGAAAGCGTTTTGTTAGATAGTGATTCTCGGCGATCATGGTGTTCTTCACATGCTTGATCTCTTTCTTCATTTGCTTGTTCTCAGATGGATAGGTCAACCATCTAATGATTCTTGTGAGAGCCTTCCTTTATTGCTTTCTTTCTAGACTTGTTAGCATTTCTTCTTGCTTCTTAGTCAGCAGTCTTATGCTCCTTATGTGAGTATATTCTTTTGTTGACCTTCATTGCATTGTGGTACATGCCTTCAAGCATGCTCTTAGTGAAAGAGATTCTTTCATGCTAGATCATGTTATAGAACTATACCCATGACTTAATAATATACAAATGATAACATGACTTGAACTTTAATGCATGCATACCTCATCTTGATTATCCTTTGGTGTGGCCCTTCTTGCTTCATCTTATCTTGCCTGCATATCATTCTTTTCTTGAAACCCATGAATGGGATTCCCAATGAGACATCTGCTTTGGTCCATGAACCTTCTTTTGAAGGTTCCATAATAGGATCTTAAAGATCCTTGCCTTGCAAAAGTTTCCTTTCTTTTGATCATGTAGGTTTTCTAAGATTCTTAATCATGATCAATTTTTCTTTAATCATCTATGAGGTCCTATACTAGGTATGCTTCTTCTACATGAATATCTTGAGCTATATCTGCCATGCTCCTATATTCTAGAAGATATTTCTACTTATGCATTTTTGTTCTTATCATAAATGCTACATCTACATGAGTATCTAGAACTCTATGTACATCATGCGTCTAGATTCTAGAGGATGTTTCAAGCCATGTAATTTTATTCTATTCCTACATGCTCCTATATTACTCAAAACTTTGAAAGAAGTCTAGAAGTAAAGAGATTGACCTAGTCATAGTAGAGATTCAGAGGATCTTCCTTCTTTTGCTTCTTTCCTTCTTCTTTCACCTCTTGAGTCAAGTAAGATTCTTCCCTCTTTCTATTGTTGTTGTTGTCCTTCTTAAGCTTAGGGCAATTCCTTTTGGAATGTCCATATTCTTGGCATCCAAAACATTGGATCTTGGACATGTCTTTAATGTTTGTTCTTCGTGGACCAAACTTGCCAAATTTACCCTTTCTTTTGGCCATGGTAGCAAATGCTTGCTCCTTTGATCCCACAGCTTCTTTTGCCTTAAGTCTGGTTTCCTTTGTTCTGCATAGAGACCACATTTCACTGATAATGGTTGCTTCCTTCTTAGCATATATGCTTGATGTGAAGTTTCCCCACTCTTCGGGTAGAGCATTGAGTACTACAGTTGTCATCTCTTTGTCAGACATGACTTCACCAAGCTCTTGAAGTTGATCTCTCATTTCTTAGATTTTCATTTAGTAGGGAGCTATTCCTTCCTTTGTTATCTTCATCTTGTATAATTCATTTCTCAGAGATATTACTTCCCCGGTTTTAGATACGGAGAATAGCTCTACACGATTATCATAAAAAAAAATTGATGTCTCAAACTTGAAGACATAAGGAATGAGAGAGTCTTTGATTGATTCTATCAGAATCCTTTGAGCTCTTGTCTCATTCTTATTGTACTTAGCTAAAGCTTGAGTATGTTCCTTAGCAGGGATAGTCATATTCCCTTCGATATGCTCTAGGAGTTCATTCTCCTTGAGTAGTAGACCAGTCCTCTTCTTCCATACAAGAAAATTATTGGTTCCTACCAATTTATTACTTTCTTTGCAAAAATACATTGAAATATATTCAAAAGGGGACATGTACTTACTTGATAGATTTTGAGATGTAATGGATTTGCTTCCTCCTTGAAGACCTGATGGCTTGTCTTCCCTAGATCTTGATGTTCTTCAAGTTTCCTTCTCCAAATGGACTTGCTTAGTGATGAGGTTTGCTTGAAGACTTGTAGCTTGATGTAGGTCCTGCTTCAATCTGCTCTTCTTTGTAGGTGCTTTTATATAAGGCTCTTCTTCTAGCTTTGTAGACCTTCTTGATGAGTGATGGATTGTATATCCTTCTTGACCTTGAAGTGATTGATACTTCTAGGCTTGATGCTTCAACTATGTAGATGCTTCCCCTTCATGAGTGTTCTTGAGTTGCCCTATCCTTGATGTGTCACCTTACCTCTGATACCATGTTGAAGAATCTAGGGCAAAGTAGTGTAGTGTGATTCTTCGTTACTTGATAAAACTTTGTAGAGTCTTGTTATTTCTCTTGTTAGCTTATACTTCTTTTTCTTATTATTAGCGCATAGGTGTGTACTTCATCAGATTGCTACCAAAACATAAAAGCAAGAACACAAGATGTTGGCTCTCTGCCAGGGCCAAAACCTGTCAACTCTTGAGAGGAAAACCCTTTAGTGAATTTCTCTTATTGAAGCTTCTATTGATCAATGCTAAACCCTAGACCCCTAACTAAGAGATCCTCCAAGCACAAGTCGAGTCTCCACTCCTTTCCGCACCATATACACCAGCACTTCTTCCGGCACTTTATTTCCCAGCACTTCATCCTCCTTCTTCCGGCACTTTGTTCTTCTTTCAACTTGTTAGTAACCTTGTTGTACTTGCTCTAGAGAAGATGCCTTTAATGAAACCCTTTTCATATGTTGATTCTTTTCTTGTCTTCGCCAATCAATGAACTTGTAGGACTGCAATAGGAGGGTTGTTATGACAGTAGGGACAGCGTCTTTACCTTCGCACGTGTGACTGTTTTCTCTTTGGTGTAGACCTCCTTCTTTGTTTGTGAGAGCACCTTCTACGCTTGAGTGGGAGGCCTTATAGGCTTGCTTGGATTGTCCAACCAAAGATATTATGTGACTGTAAATATAGTGTTGTTGTGACTGCAGGAAGAGGTTTGTTTCTCGCACGTGTGACTGCTTTCTACCCTAGAAAACCGTCCCTTCAACTTCGGTCTAGTCTCTTCCTTGTACGTTGCACTAGAGGCTCCTTCTCTTGTCCTTTTATTACCCTTTTTACTTACTTCTGTTCCGCGTTGATTTCAAAGATAAATTACGCTTTCTTGGAGGGTGAAATGACTCTTCTATACAGGAGTCTGCTCATTCTTTTAGGCCGACTTGAGGACTACTTTTATGCTTCGGATTTCTTCTTTTAGGGATGTCGTTGCTTGGAGGATGCTTGTGACTTTGCTTGGAGGTATTCTCTTGACCATAATACATATACATATAAGGTATAACATGCCATTAAGGTCTTCAACTTATTCTTTTGACTATTTGACTCACCTATAGCACTTTAAATAGTGCTAGACCTATTTCAATGAGCAAGAAACTCATTGACGTATATTATAAAAATAATATTTCTTTTCTTGATTAAATACAAATATCGAAAGTACATTTATGAAGACTGAACCTAGTTACACTTTCCTTCAACAGTACTCTGCCTCTGTGTTGCTCAACGCCACTAACTTCTGTTTCCTGCCGAACCATGACACAACTATAGAGCCCAATGAGAAACAACATTCGGAAGTGCCCTTCCGATCACTGACGCTGTCAGCACAATCTGAGTCTGTGCAACCAATCAATCTGACCCCATCACATCTGACATAGTCCAACCCATAATCCATTGTACCTTGCAAGTATCTCAACACATGTTTTGCAGCCACCCAGTGTACTCTTCTGGGCTCTCCATCATATATTGACTGTGAAACAAATATCCAGTCTAGTGTTGACCAGATACATCAATGAACCAATCAACTGACGATACAAGGTGTGATCCACCAACTCGGAATCAACATCATGCAGCTTCTTCCAGTTGGTGATCATAGGAGTAGCCATAGGCCTGCAACCATCCATATGGAACCTCCTCAAGGTATCTCTTGCATTCCTACCCTGGCCCACAAAGATGTGCCCATCCTCCTGCCAAACCTCCATCCCCAAGTAGTAATGCATCAGCCCCATATCAGTGATATCAAACTCTGAAGCAAGATCTCTCTTTTGATGTTGAATGAGACTATCCTCCCCTGTAATAAATAAGTCATCCACATATAGTACCAAAACAAGCGGATCGTCACCTACCAAAAGAAAGTATAGGTTCAGATCTGCATCACTCTTCTGGAAACCCAGCTGCTGCAAGTAAGCATCTATCCTCTCGTACCATGCCCTCGGTGCCTGCTTCAGTCCATACAAGGGTTTCTTCAGCCTACATACATGAGAATCACTCCCATATAGCTCAAATCCCTTAGGCTGCTCAATGTACACCTCCTCCTGTATAACACCATTGAGAAAGGTGATCATCCTTTCGTGTGGCCCTTCTTGCTTTATCTTAGCTTGCCTACATATCATTCTTTTCTTGAAACCCATGAATGGGATTCCTAATGAAACATCTGCTTTCGTCAATGAACCTTCTTTTGAAGGTTCCATAATAGGATCTTAAAGATCCTTGCCTTGCAAATCTTTCCTTTCTTTTGATGATATAGGTTTTCTAAGATTCTTAATCATGATCAATTTTTCTTTAATCATATATGAGGTCCTATACTAGGTATGCTTCTTCTACATGAATATCTTGAGCTATATCTGCCATGCTCCTATATTCTAGAAGATATTTCTACTTATGCATTTTTGTTCTTATCATAAATGCCACATCTACATGAGTTTCTAGAACTCTATGTACATCATGCTTCTAGATTCTAGAGGATGTTTCTAGCCATGTAATTTTATTCTATTTCTACATGCTCATATATTACTCAAAGCTTTGAAAGAAGTCTAGAAGTAAAGAGATTGACCTAGTCATAGTAGAGATCCGGAGGATCTTCCTTCTTTTGCTTCTTTCCTTCTTCTTTCACCTCTTGAGTCAAGTGAGATTCTTCCCTCTTTCTTTTGTTGTTGTTGTCATTCTTAAGCTTAGGGAAATTCCTTTTGGAATGTCCATATTCTTGGCATCCAAAACGTTGGATCTTGGACATCTCTTTGATGTTTGTTCTTCGTGGACCAAACTTGCCAAATATACCCTTTCTTTTGGCCATGGTAGCAAATGCTTGCTCCTTTGATCCCACATCTTCTTCTGCCTTAAGTCTGGCTTCCTCTGTTTTGCATAGAAACCACAGTTCACTGATAGTGGTTGCTTCCTTCTTGGCATATATGCTTGATGTGAAGTTTCCCCACTCCTCAGGTAGAGCATTGAGTAATAGAGTTTTCATCTCTTTGTGAGACATGACCTCCCCATGCTCTTGAAGTTGATCTCTCATTTCTTAGATTTTCATGAAGTAGGGAGCTATTCCTTCCTTTTTTATCTTCATCTTGTATCATTCATTACTTAGAGATATTATTCTGTTGTGGATACGGAGAATAGCTCTACTAGCTTATCATAAAAAAAAAATTGATGTCTCAAACTTGAAGACATAAGGAATGAGAGAGTCTTTAATTGATTCTATCAGAATCCTTTGAGCTCTTGTCTCATTCTTATTGTACTTGGCTAAGGCTTGAGTATGTTCCTTAGCAGGGATAGTGATATTCCCTTCGATATGCTCTAGGAGTTCATTCTCCTTCAGTAGTAGATCAGTCCTCTTCTTCCATGAAAGAAAATTATTGGTTCCTACCAATTTATTACTTTCCTTCCAAAAAGACATTGATATACATTCAGAAGGGGACATGTACTTAATTGATAGATTTTGAGATGTAATAGATTTGCTTCCTCCTTGAAGGCTTGATGGCTTGTCTTCCCTAGATCTTGATGTTCTTCAAGTTGCCTTCTCCAAATGGACTTGCTTGGTGATGAGGTTTGCTTCAAGACTTGTAGCTTGATGTAGGTCCTGCTTCAATCTGCTCTTCTTTGTAGGTGCCTTTATATAAGGCTCTTCTTCTAGCTTTGTAGACCTTCTTGATGAGTGATGGATTGTATATCCTTCTTGACCTTGAAGTGATTGAGACTTCTAAGCTTGATGCTTCAACTTTGTAGATGCTTCCCCTTGATGAGTGTTCTTGAGTTGCCCTATCCTTGATGTGTCACCTTACCTCTAATACCATGTTGAAGAGTCTAGGGCAAAGTAGTGTATCGTGATTCTTCGTTACTTGATAAAACTTCGTGGAGTCTTTTGATTTCTCTTGTTAGCTTATACTTCTTCTTCTTCTTATTAGTGCATATGTGTGTACTTCATCAAACTGCTACCAAAAAATAAAAGCAAGAACACAAGATGTTAGCACCTGCCAGGGCTAAAACCTCTCTAATCTTGAGAGGAAAACCCTTTAGTGAATTTCTCTTATTGAAGCTTCTATTGATCAATGCTAAACCCTAGACCCCTAACTAAGAGATCCTCCAAGCACAAGTCAAGTCTCCACTCCTTTCTGCACCATATACGCCACCACTTCTTCCGGCACTTTGTTTCTCGGCACTTCGCCCTCCTTCTTCCGGCACTTTGTTCTTCTTTCAACTTGTTAGTAACCTTGTTGTACTTGCTCTAGAGAAGATGCCTTTAATGAAACCCTTTTCATATGTTGATTCTTTTCTTGTCTTCGCCAATCAATGAACTTGTAGGACTGCAATAGGAGGGTTGTTATGACAGTAAGGACAGCCTCTTTACCTTCGCACGTGTGACTGTTTTCTCTTTGGTGTAGACATCCTTCTTTGTTTGTGAGAGCACCTTCTACGCTTGAGTGAGAGGCCTTATAGGCCTGCTTAGATTGCCCAACCAAAGATATTATGTGACTGTAAAGATAGTGTTGTTGTGACTGCAGGAAGAGGTTTGTTTCTCGCACGTGTGACTGCTTTCTACCCTAGAAAACAGTCCCTTCAACTTCGGTCTAGTCTCTTCCTTGTACGCTGCACTAGAGGCTCCTTCTCTTGTCCTTTTATTACCCTTTTTACTTACTTCTGTTCTGCGTTGATTTCAAAGATAAATTACACTCTTGGAGGGTGAAATGACTCTTCTATATAGGAGTCTGCTCCTTCTTTTAGGCCGACTTGTCAACTTCATTTAGGCCGACTTGAGGATTGCTTTTATGCTTCAGACTTCTTCTTTCAGGGATGTCGTTGCTTGGAGGATGCTTGTGACTTTGCTTGGAGGTATTCTCTTGACCATAATACATATACATATAAGGTATAACATGCCCTTAAGGTCTTCAACTTATTCTTTTGACTATTTGACTCACCTATAGCACTTTAGATAGTGCTAGACCTATTTCAATGAGCAAGAAACTCATTGACATATTATAAAAAGAATATTTCTTTTCTTGAATAAATACAAATATGAAAAGTACATTTATGAAGACCGAACCTAGTTACACTTTCCTTCAACAACACTCTGCCTCTATGTTGCTCAATGCCACTAACTTCTGTTTCCTGCCGAACAATGACACAACTGTAGAGCCCAATGAGAAACAACATGCGGAAGTGCTCTTCCGATCACTAACGCTGTCAGCCCAATCTGAGTCTGTGCAACCAATCAATTTGCCCCCATCACATCTGACATAGTCCAACACATAATCCATTGTACCTTGCATGTATCTCAACACATGTTTTGCAGCCACCTAGTGTACTCTTCTGGGCTCCATCATATACTGACTGCGAAACAAATATCCAGTCTAGTGTTGACCAGATACATCAATGAACCAATCAACTGACAATACAAGGTGTGATCCACCAACTCGGAATCAACATCATGCAGCTTCTTCCATTTGGTGATCATATGAGTAGCCATAGGCCTGCAACCATCCATATGGAACCTCCTCAAGGTATCTCTTGCATTCTTGCCCTGGCCCACAAAGATGTGCCCTTCCTCCTGCCAAACCTCCATCCCCAAGTAGTAATGCATCAACCACATATCAGTCATATCAAACTCTGAAGCAAGATCTCTCTTGCAATGTTGAATGAGACTGTCCTCCCCTGTAATAAATAAGTCATCCAAATATAGTACCAGAACAAGCGGATCGTCACCTACCAAAATAAAGTATAGGTTCATATCTGCATCACTCTTCTGGAAACCCAGCGGCTGCAAGTAAGCACCTATCCTCTTGTACCATGCCCTCGGTGCCAGCTTTAGTCCATACAAGGCTTTCTTTAGCCTACATACATGAGAATCACTCCCATGCAACTCAAATCCCTTAGGTTGCTCAATGTACACCTCCTCCTGTATAACACCATTAAGAAAGGTGATCATCCTTTGGTGTGGCCCTTCTTGCTTCATCTTAGCTTGCCTGCATATCATTCCTTTCTTGAAACCCATGAATGGGATTCCCAATGAGACATCTGCTTTGGTCCATGAACCTTCTTTTGAAGGTTCCATAATAGGATCTTAAAGATCCTTGCCTTGCAAATGTTTCCTTTCTTTTGATCATGTAGGTTTTCTGAGATTCTTAATCATGATCAAATTTTCTTTCATCATATATGAGGTCCTATACTAGGTATGCTTCTTCTACATGAATATCTTGAGTTATATCTGCCATGCTCCTATATTCTAGAAGATATTTCTACTTATGCATTTTTGTTTTTATCATAAATGCTACATCTACATGAGTATCTAGAACTCTATGTACATCATGCGTCTAGATTCTAGAGGATGTTTCTAGCCATGTAATTTTATTATATTCCTACATGCTCCTATATTACTCAAAAATTTGAAAGAAGTTTAGGAGTAAAGAGATTGACCTAGTCAAAGTAGAGATCCGGAGGATCTTCCTTCTTTTGCTTCTTTCCTTCTTCTTTCACCTCTTGAGTAAAGTGATATTCTTCCCTCTTTCTTTTGTTGTTGTTGTCCTTCTTAAGCTTAGGGCAATTCCTTTTGGAATGTCCATATTCTTGGCATCCAAAACATTGGATCTTGGACATGTCTTTGATGTTTGTTCTTCGTGGACCAAACTTGCCAAATTTACCCTTTCTTTTGGCCATGGTAGTAAATGCTTGCTCCTTTGATCCCACATCTTCTTTTGCCTTAAGTTTGGTTTCCTTTGTTCTACATAGAGACCACATTTCACTAATAGTGGTCGCTTCCTTTTTGGCATATATGCTTCATGTGAAGTTTCCCCACTCCTCAGGTACAGCATTGAGTACTAAAGTTGTCATCTCTTTGTCAGACATGACTTCCCCAAGCTCTTGAAGTTGATCTCTCATTTCTTAGATTTTCATTTAGTAGGGAGCTATTCCTTCCTTTGTTATCTTCATCTTGTATAATTCATTTCTCAGAGATACTTCTCCGGTTGTGTATAGGGAGAAAAGATCTACTAGCTTACCATAAAAAAAATTGATGTCTCAAACTTGAAGACATAAGGAATGAGAGAGTCTTCAATTGATTCTATCAGAATCCTTTGAGCTCTTGTCTCATTCTTATTGTACTTGGCTAAGGCTTGAGTATGTCCCTTAGTAGGGATAGTGATATTCCCTTCGATGTGCTCTAGGAGTTCATTCTCCTTGGGTAGTAGATCAGTCCTCTTCTTCCATGCAAGAAAATTATTGGTTCCTACCAATTTATTACTTTCCCTGCAAAAAGACATGGATATATATTCAGAAGGGAACATGTACTTGATAGATTTTGAGATGTAAAGGATTTGCTTCCTCCTTGAAGGCTTGATGGCTTGTCTTCCCTAGATCTTGATGTTCTTCAAGTTGCCTTCTCCAAATGGACTTGCTTGGTGATGAGGTTTGCTTGAAGACTTGTAGCTTGATTTAGGTCCTGCTTCAATCTGCTCTTCTTTGTAGGTGCCTTTATATAAGGCTCTTCTTCTAGCTTTGAAGACCTTCTTGATGAGTGATGGCTTGTATATCCTTCTTGACCTTGAAGTGATTAGGACTTCTAAGCTTGTTGCTTCAACTTTGTAGATGCTTCCCCTTAATGAGTGTTCTTGAGTTGTCCTATCCTTGATGTGTCACCTTACCCCTGATACCATGTTGAAGAATCTAGGGCAAAGTAGTGTAATGTGATTCTTCATTACTTGATAAAACTTTGTGGAGTCTTTTTATTTCTCTTATTAGCATATACTTCTTCTTCTTATTATTAGTGCATATGTGTGTACTTCATCAAACTGCTACCAAAACATAAAAGCAAGAACACAAGATGTTGGCTCTCTACTAGGGCCAAAACCTCTCTACTCTTGAGAGGAAAACCTGAGAGGAAAACCCTTTAGTGAATTTCTCTTATTGAAGCATCTTTTGATCAATGCCAAACCCTAGACCCCCGACTAAGAGACCATGACACAACTATAGATCCCAATGAGAAACAGCATTCGGAAGTGCTCTTCCGATCATTGACACTGTCAGCCCAATCTGAGTCTGTGCAACCAATCGATCTGACCCCATCACATCTGACATAGTCCAACCCATAATCCACTGTACCTTGCAAGTATCTCAACACATGTTTTGCAGCCACCCAGTGTACTCTTCTAGGCTCCATCATATACTGACTGTGAAACAAATATCCGGTCTAGTGTTGACCAGATACATTAATGAACCAATCAACTGACGATACAAGGTGTGATCCACCAACTCGGAATCAACATCATGCAGCTTCTTCCAATTGGTGATCATAGGAGTAGCCATAGGCCTGCAACCATCCATATGGAACCTTCTCAAGGTATCTCTTGCATTCCTGCGCTGGCCCACAAAGATGTGCCCATCCCCCTGCCAAACCTCCATCCCCAAGTAGTAATGCACCAGCCCCATATTAGTCATATCAAACTCTGAAGCAAGATCTCTCTTGCAATGTTGAATGAGACTGTCCTCCCCTGTAATAAATAAGTCATCCACATATAGTACCAGAACGAGTGGATCGTCACCTACCAAAATAAAGTATATGTTCAGATCTGCATCACTCTTCTAGAAACCCAGCTGCTGTAAGTAAGCTTCTATCCCCTCGTACCATGCCCTCGGTGCCTACTTCAGTCCGTACAAGGCTTTCTTCAGCCTACATACATGAGAATCACTCCCATGCAACTCAAATCCCTCAGGCTGCTCAATGTACACCTCCTCTTGTATAACACCATTGAGAAAGGTGGTCTTCACATCCATCTGTTGAATCTGCCATACCAGCTCAACTGGTATAGATATAACTACTCTAATGGAAGTATAAAGAGCAATCGTTGCAAAGGTCTCCTCATAGTCAACTCCCTCTACCTGTGAGAACCCCCACGCCACAAACCGAGCTTTGAACTTCTCAACGTTGTATCTGCAGCATGCTTGATCTTGTAGAGCCACCTGGAAGTCACAACTGACTTCCCATCAGGACGTGGCACTACTTCCCAGACATCATTCTTCATGATAGAAGAATACTCCTCCATCATGGCATCCCTCCAAATCTGTTGTCTAGTGGCCTCCTCAAAACAAGTTGGCTCTATCTCTACAATGTCTACCACGAAGTCACCCAATCTCTCTGACGGTCTTTTCTCCCTCACTGGCCACTTGGGTCTCCCCACAGCCTCTTGATCCTCCTTCAGGGTCTCCCGAGGCCATATTGGCTTCCTCTTCATTGTAGTAGTCTCATGTGGAGGTATGGGAAAATCCTCATCTGGTGCCTCTCCTCCTAGCGAGGAAGGCTCTGTACTAACCAAAGGAGATCCTGAAATATGAGATACCATGCCCGATGAACCTGCACCAAATAATCTGGTACCAAGCAAGGCTATGCTCTGTGGACATGTCACCCCTAAAGAAGGTGAACCTCCTAATCTTGGTGTACCACCTGATGCTCCTGAAACCTGTGGTGTGCCCCCTGCTGAGGAGCCTGCTGCTCTACCTGATCAATCTCCCGAGACCTCCTCAAATCTCAAATCCCGCCTCAAGACAATCTTCCTCTGTTCAGGAAGGTATATATGGTAGGCTTTGTTGGTCTCGCTGTAACCCATCAGTATACCTCTCTCTGTTGTGGGTTCCAGCTTCGTCCTCTTCTCCTTAGGGAGATGTGAAATGTAAGGCACCCAAAAATCCTGATGTGCCCAACTTCTCGCTTCTTGCATGTATATATCTCCTCAGGTGTCTTGTTCCCCAAGACTGTTAAGGCTCCGGTTCTACAAATAAACAGTAGTGTTAGCCGCCTCACCCCACGAGAAGAAAGGCAAACTATGATCATGTAGCATCGCTCTAGCTGCACCCACAATGGTCTTGTTCTTCCTCTCTGCCACCTCCATTATGCTAAGGGTTATAAGGCATAATGAGCTCCCTCTTTATGCCAACACAACCACAAAAGTCTCTCATCTCTATTGAAATGTACTCTCCCCAATTGTCTGATCTCAACACCCTGATCTTCCTCCCTATTTGGTTCTCCACAAGAGCCTTAAAAACTCTTGGAATTGCAGAAAGACCTGTTAATTTTAGGTAACAATGGTATGTTCTATGCTTTAGAGCAATTTTACTTCAATTTCTTTATTAGCCCAATATCAATATCCAGATTAGCAATCACATCAACACGATCGTAAAATGCAGATAGAACATAAACATAAACAGTAGAAGACAAGCCAAGACAAGAGGACACAAGATGTGGCACCAGCTAGGGACAAACCCCAATGTGGGGAAACCCTTGATCAATTCTTCTTATATTCTTCAATAGTTCAGCCAAGAGAGATAGTACAAATTACAAATCTGATCATTTATGATAGCAGCAAGAAGCCATAACCAAAAAAGTCAAAGTTGGTCTCTTCCTCTAAACAGCTCAATCAAACCCAGTCAACTTCGGCCTCCAACAGCAAGCCCAATCAGCGCAAAACAGTCCAAAAAAGTCCAGTCAAAATTTGGCCAACGAAAGTCAAACTACAGCCAGCCCTAGGGCAGTCAACGCTGGTCAAATGACAGGTCAGAACACCTCGATTTCAAAGCCCAGATCTGTGGCCTGCTAAGGAGAAGATACCTCACCCAATCCGCAATCAAAACAAGTCAACACTAGAGGTCAACGCAATCAAATATCAGTCCTACAGTTCGGTCAACACTGGTCAACGCAGTCAAATAGAAAATCGGCCTTCTTCCTTCGCACGTGCAAGAGACAGGTACCCAAATTTGTGTATCCAATCACAAGAGGAGAGAGAGAGATGATGATAAAATGACTTGAGGTCTCCTCCTTTTATATGCAACGTTGAGGATGAGCTGGGGGTTTGAATCCCTGTTTTGCTTATTGGTCGACCTTGACAATTTGTCCATAATATAAATAAATTCATATCTTCACTTTTACATGTCGGAATCGGATAATTTTTAGATCAATCCTACACCTCTCAGAGAGAGGAATCCAAGAAAAATATCAACTATCATAAATAAGATGACCCATGAGGAGTTTGGCCCTAGTTTCCAATTTTAACAAGACCTCATCCTTGGTCTTCAGAAAGTAAATCCAGGTCCTCCTGGAGTGGTCATCAATGAACGTCACCTAGTACTCATATCCGCTCAATGATACATGGGACATGGAACCACATACATCAGAATGAATCAAATCAAGGACACCTGCAACTCTATTGTCACTGCTCTGGAAAGGTGTCTTGGTGTACTTTCCCAAAGCACACCCCCTGCACAAATCACGATGATCATTGCTAAAGTTTGGCAACCCGATAACCATCTCCCTCAACATCCTCAAAGCTCCATGGTGCAAGTGGGTCATCCCCCTATGCCACAACTCACATAAACCACTACTTACGACCCTGAGCCACCATAGCTCAAAGAGGCTGAAACATGAGTCTGTATAGTCTCCCGCTACGAGCTCCAATCACACAAGCAGACTCAATACTAGATCGTTTAGGATACAATAGCACTTGTCCCTTTCGGAACAGTACCCCATACCCCTGTTCTCCAAGTTGGAAACTAATATCAAACTCTTCTTCAACCCTGGAACATAAAAAACATTTGTCACCTTCAAAAGAGGTAATGAATCCCTCTGAAATGATATTGTCCCCATACCTACTGCCTTGACTTTGGATTTGTACAACTACAATAGTAATAGGGTAATCACTAGTATTATAGGGACCCAACATGCCCCTCTCCTTCAAAAAAGTGTTGTCCTCAACGCTTGAGTAGTTCTAGATGCTTCTTTATAAAATTCTCATCCTCCCATGTGGAATCTTCAGCAGATAAGTTCTTCCACTTGATAAGA
>APFE031481722.1:148155-179180 GCA_000404065.3 Pinus taeda | reverse complement strand
TGATAAACCTCATTTCTATATATATGGATCAGGAGTCACAATATAACCCAGCCGACCTAACAATAATAATATAAAGCCACAAAAATAACAATAGAGGGATTCTATGGGGCCCAGTAATAACAATATGGGGACAATAGGGGCACAACAATATTAATAAGGGGTACAACTACAATAGTAATGGGGTAATCACTAGTATTATAGGGACCCAACATCATCTACATTTCAGTATAAATAGAAGAGGATTTGAAGTCATTTGGAAACTCTCTTCAAGTGATCTCCTCTCCACGTCTTGGGTTTTTGGAGAAGGAGATACACTATGGATTACACTGGCCTAGTATGATGATGTCCTAACAGAGAACGAAGTCATAAATCCGCAGGCAATGGAGATGTATTCATCTACAAATTAAGGAGCAAGTACATGAAGCCACAGGGATAGAAGTAGCCGCAGTCAAAGTATATGGAACCGCAATCAATCAATACGTTGTTCATGAAGAAATATAATACGATGTTCATGGAGACCTAGCTGCAGTCATAACCACAGTCAAGTATTATCTAAGGACCTAGCTACGGTCTTAATGATACCCTAACACGCAGGCAAAAGGAACAGTCTTGACGTAATCAAAGGAGGCCCTAATATGCTGTCCAAGGAAACCTTATACACTGGTCATTGAGACTCATATACGCAGTTCAATACGCTGGTCATTGAGACTCATATACGCAGTTCATAGAGACACTTACACGCAGATCATGGAGACACATTTATACATTGTTCATGGTGACATTTGTACAGCCAACTTGATGCCCTAATTATACTTAGGGCAAAGATCATTACACACGGTGAGATTATATACGGACGCAGCAAAATCTATGTATTGGGTCATTGTATGAAGCCGCAGTCAAACTCAGCATTATCATACGTTCTGGGCTCTCGACATAGATGAAGCCGCAGTGGAATAGCTGCAATCAAACGCAGCATTGAATACCAATACGTTGTGTGAAGTACGCAACCCTGACTCAATAATGGGATTGCGTGGAACTATAGCCTAGCTGCTCTGCTAGGCTGCAAGCCATAGCAAGCAGCTAAGGCTGATATGCATATGACTGTATAATAAGACAACAAAAGTATATTGTTTTAGCATGATGAAGTAACGAGAAGGTAGAACAGCAGCATGACAGGCACATTAGCAAGGTCAGCGTGATGAATGGCCAGCATGACAAATGAGATCATGGGCAACATGATCATGGGAAACATGATCATGGGCAGCATGATGTATGAGATCGAGGTCAGCATGATGAATGGGCAACATGATCATGGGCAGCATGATGTATGAGACCAAGGTTAGCATGATGAATAGGGAGCATGATAGATGAGATCATGGGCAACATGATCATGGGTAGCATGATGAATGTGCAGCATGACAGATGAGATCATGGGCAACATCATGCATGGGCAGCATGATGTATGGGCAGCTTAGTGATGTATGAGATCATGAGCAGCATGATGGTACTACACGGTAAGGTGCAGCAAATGGACGAGATGCAACACTATGATGGGTGAAGGAGTCACCTTAGAGAATCAGTTGAAGCAATATGTCTTCAACTGATCTCTGCCAATATATAAAGTCAAAGTGTTGACTTTTATTGTAAATGTACTCTCTCTCTCTCTCTTTCTCTGCTGAACTGTGAAGAACATAAAAGAAGAATTGATCAAGGGTTTCCCCACATTGTGGGGTTTGTCCCTGGCTAGCGCCACATCTTGTGTCCTCTTGTCTTGGCTTGTCTTCTGCGATTTATATTTATGTTCTATCTGCAGTTTACTTTAATGCTGATGTGATTGCTACCTGTGAAAATTTAAATAAATTGCTCTAACATAGAACATACCTAAAATTAACATGGTATCAGAGCTGAGGTGAAGACAATGCCCAAGCAAGAGTGAAAGAGCAATCACCGAAGACAGCTGGGGCAAGACAAAAGGATCGACGGGTTCCTCATCCCTCTTCTAATTCACCTAAGGTGAAGTCGAAGCAGAGAATATTATCAAAATGGTGCAGCGGAAGTTTCTGATGTCGTGCCAAAAGATCACTTCATTGGGAAGTTCGGATCAAAGGGTGGAAGGAACGGCAAATGCCTTGAAATAAGTTCAGCCATTATGCAAAGGAGTGTCCGAAGGACAAGGACACATCTCTTGATGAAGATAATAATCATTCCAGGGACATCTCCAATGATCAGAGGAATGATAAGGAATGCAGGTCATCAAGGAAATGGTCGACTCTTCAAAGAAAGCAAGGAACCCCAGAATCTCTTTCAAGTACCTGATCGCAAGAAGAACCTGGTGTCCATCTCGGAAATGGAAGTCAAAGGTTTCACGGTGGCACTCATCGATGGAAAGGTACGTGTTTGAAAATATATTTCTTTCAAAGATGTTTTAGAGTTCAGGGTCGTATCAAGACCACTGGGGACCATGTCCATTGACTCAGCGTCGGAGGTTTGTGAGTCAGATGGTGACCGGGATGCCTAAATTCAAAAAGAGCATGAAGGTACATGTCTGAGATGTACCGAAGGAAAATCTTACAAGGGGACCATTCCCCTCATGTAGCAAGTCCACAGGTCTGGAATCAACCCGTGGAGTTTGAGATTTATGAACAGGGAATCTCATGTATACAAGTGGAAGAAAGCCCTTTATGGCTTGAAGCAAAACACCCGAGCGTAGTATGAGTGGACTGATAACTGTTTGATGAAGTTGAGATTCACTAGGAGTGAAACCGATCCAAACCATTACCCGAAGGTTGTGGATGATAGACCTCTCATACCGGCACCTTATGCGGACGAACTATTTCTGACAAGTGCAGACCCTCTCATTTGCAAAAGTAAGAGGGAGTTGGATTCTAGACATATGTTTTGCAGTTAGCATGGTGAGCTCATATTTGGTTGAGCCTCACTGGATTGATGCCAAGAATCTTCTGAGATATCTTCGGGGCACAATCTCTCATGGATTGAGATACATTGCCAAAAATATGAAAACTGCATGATTATTCGAATGCTGACTGGGCAGGCAGTGTGGAGGATCACTAGAGCACCTTTCAGTGCTGGTTCGCTTTGGATTCTGCTTCAATATCATGGATGAGCAAGAAGCAAAAGTCGGTTGTTATAAGTACCGCCGAGACCGGACACATAACTACGAGTATGTCCTCGTATGAAGTTGCCTGGTTGTGGAAACTCTTCAGTGAGTACACATGATGAATACCACTGTGATTCTCTGTGACAACCAGAGGTAGGATTCGATTATTGAGGAATCTCGTATTCAATGATTGCTCCAGTAGATAGACATCAGATATTGCCTTATCTGGGATATGGTAAGTCAATGAGCAAGGAGGCTCCATCACACTGAGATGATGTACAGGTCGCTACACTTTGTCAGAGCCCCGGGGAAAAGATCAAATTTGTGATTTTCCCAAACAACTTGGAGTCATCGAGAGACCCTTGTAAAAGGGTCTTGCATGTTGCATACATTGAGCTCTGGGGGCTTGCGGTTCTTACTGGAGCAACATACGACCACAGGGTGACTTACCCTCCCATGGTGGTGCGCACTGGGACAAGATGATTCGCTCTCCTGTGGACAGGATGATTCACGTCCCTGTGAACAAGATGATTCGCTCTCTTGTGGCACAAGATGATTCGGTCTCCTGTGTAGCAAGATAATTAATTCTCTTGTGAGGTCTGGATGATGTGTTCTCCATGACGATCGTGTAGCAGGATGATTAGTTCTCCTGTGAGGTCTGGATGATGTGTTCTCCATGACAACTATGTAGCAGGATGATTAGTTCTCCTGTGAGGTCTGGATGATGTGTTCTCCATGACGATTATGTAGCGGGATGATTAGCTCTCCTGTGAGGCCTGGATGATGTGTTATCCATGGCGATTGTGTAGCAGGATGATTAGCTCCCCTGTGAGGACAAGATTGATTAAGTTCTCTTGTCGAGGCATCCTACCCATGCAGTCTGGGACTCATGGGAAGTACCTCTCATCTGATCAATGAGCAGGGAAATGAGGATAGGGACCATAGTAGTACCGACGGACGCATCGTTGTATCTACCGTACTCCCTATGCTACGATGACCTTCACTAATTTGGGATCAATGACACTGGTCTGGGACCAGTGGTAGGAGTTGTACCTACTATGACACTGACTTCGGGTCGATTGAGACTGGTGTGGGACCAGTGGTACATACTCTGAGACTGACTTCAGGTCAGTGAAGCACTGGTCTAGGACCAGTGGTAGGAGTTGTACCTACTATGATGCTGACTCCGGGTTGGTTGAGACTGGTCTAGGACCAGTGGTACATACTCTGAGACTGACTTCGGGTCAGTGGAGGACTGGTCTAGGACCAGTGGTAGGAGTGGTACCCACTATGACACTGACTTTGGGTCGGTTGAGACTGGTCTGGGACCAGTGATACGCACTCTGAGACTGACTTTGGGTCAGTGGAGAATGGTATGAGACATTCTCGATCGATTCTTCTTCTTCATTGTTCAGCAGAGCTGAGCAGAGCAGAGGGTACCCACTATGACGTTGACTTTGGGTCGGTTGAGACTGGTCTAGGACCAATGGTACGCACTCTAAGACTAACTTTGGGTCAGTGGAGAATGGTATGAGACATTCTCGATCAATTCTTCTTCTTCATTGTTCAGCGGAGCAGAGCCACCAGAGCCACCAGAGTTGAGCAGAGCAGAGCAGAGCCAGTAGAGTTGAGCGGAGCAGAGCAGAGCTGAGCAGAGCCAGCAAAGTTGAGCAGAGCAGAGCAGAGCCAGCAAAGCTAAGCAAAGCATAACAAAGCCAGCAAAGCTGAGCAGAACAGAACAGAGCCAGCAGAGTTGAGCAGAGCCAACAGAGCTCGGCAAAGCAGTGCAAGGCACTGATGGCAGAGATAGTATAGTCGTACATATGGATCAGCGGATGGAGTTCTCCCTAGTTGAGAGGGAGTGTTAAAATTGGCAACTAGGGCCAAACTCCATGTGGGTCAACTTATTTGTGGAAGTTGATATTTTTATTCGATCCCTCTCGTCGAGAGGTGTAGGATTGATCTAAAGATCATCCGATTCCGATAAGTATTTATGAAGTTATGAATGTATTTATGTTATAAATCAAATTGTCAAGTCGGCCAACAACTTGAGTAGGCTCCGAAGCCCAATAGACGTGTCTATTCATCACCTACATTTCAGTATAAATAGAAGAGGATTTGAAGTCATTTGGCAACTCTCTTCAAGTGATCTCCTCTCCGCGTCTTGGGTTTTTGGAGAAGGAGATACACTATGGATTACGCTTGCCTAGTATGATGATGCCCTAACGGAGAACAAAGCCATAAATCTGCAGGCAATGGAGATGTATTCATCTACGAATTAAGGAGCAGGTATATGAAGCCGCAGGGATAGAAGTAGCCGTAGTCAAAGTATATGGAACTGCAATCAATCAATACGTTGTTCATGAAAAAATATAATACGTTGTTCATGGAGACCTAGCTGCAGTCATAACCACAGTCAAGTATTACCTAAGGACCTAGCTACAGTCTTAATGATACCCTAACACGCAATCAAAAGGAACAGTCCTGAACGTAATCAAAGGAAGCCCTAATATGCTGTCCAAGGAAACCTTATATGCTGGTCATTGAGACTCATATACGCAGTTCATAGAGACACTTACACGCAAATCATGGAGACACATTTATATGTTGTTCATGGTGACATTTGTATAGCCAACTTGATGCCCTAATTATACTTAGGGCAGAGATCATTACACGTGGTGAGATTATATATGGACGCAGCAAAATCTATGTATTGGGTCACTGTATGAAGCCGCAGTCAAACTTAGCGTTATCATATGTTCTAGGCTCTCAGCATAGATGAAGCCGCAGTGGAATAGCTGCAATCAAATGCAGCATTGAATACCAATACGTTGTGTGAAGTACGCAGCCCTGACTCAATAATAGGATTGCGCGGAACTATAGCCTAGCTGCTTTGCTAGGTTGTAAGCCATAGCAAGCAGCTAAGGCTGATATGCATATGACTGTGTAATAAAACAACAAAAGTATATTGTTGTAGCATGATGAAGTAACGAGACGGTAGAACAGCAGCATGACAGGGTCATTAGCAAGGTCAGCATGATGAATGGGCAGCGTGATAGATGAGATCATGGGCAACATGATCATGGGCAGCATGATGTATGAGATCAAGGTCAGCATGATGAATGGGCAGCATGATAGATGAGATCATGGGCAACATGATCATGGGCAGCGTGATGTATGAGAACAAGGTCAGCATTATGAATGGGCAATATAATAGATGAGATCATGGGCGACATAATGCATGGGCAGCATGATGTATGGGCAGCTCAGTGATGTATGAGATCATGAGCAACATGATGATGCATGAAGCAGCATGATGGTACTACACGGTAAGGTGCAGCAAATGGACGAGATGCAGCACTACGATGGGTGAAGGAGTCACCTTAGAGAATCAGTTGAAGCAATATGTCTTCAACTGATCTCTGCCAATATCTAAAGTCAAAGTGTTGACTTCTATTGTAAATGTACTCTCTCTCTCTCTCTCTCTTTCTCTACTGAACTTTGAAGAACATAAAAGAAGAATTAATCAAGGGTTTCCCCACATTGTGGGGTTTGTCCCTGGCTAGCGCCACATCTTGTGTCCTCTTGTCTTGGCTTGTCTTCTGCAATTTATATTTATGTTCTATCTGCAGTTTACTTTAATGCTGATGTGATTGCTAACTATGAAAATTTAAATAAATCGCTCTAGCATAGAACATACCTAAAATTAACAGTTTCAAAAGTATGGTTCACTGTTTGAAGACTTTGGTAGTTTGCTGCCCTCTTTATCAGCTAACTGAAAATGTAGATCTGAGCCTCAACTTGGCTCAACTAAGCTCTAATACCATGTAGAAAATTCATGATCTACACCCAAACCCCAGTTTACAATTTTGCAAGTGTTTATTTGACCCAACCCACATGTTTTGTCATGCTGATTTAGTATGCATTCATTGTAATCATTTAATAAGCGTTTCTAATATTTTTCACATTTCCTATCAACTATAATAAAATTAAAATTTATGCAAGCATTTCAAGCATGAGAGACACTTATTTTTGGTCAAGGTGACCCCGAAAAAACCCCACAGCCTTCTGGGAAAAACCGATCTCCAAAGGAATATTTTATTGCTTGAGAAATTAGTGTAAGTACATAAAAAATAACCACAATACTTATCTCCCATTAGCAGATTTCTGGAAATTTGTGCCCACTGAAATAATTTCCAGATTTACAAAATTTCATGCCCAGAAATTTCTGCACTTATCCACAGCTCATCTCCTCGATTTTTGTGCTCAATAATCAGCCTTGATATCTATGCTGCAACAGCCCCAATTTAGGTGCCCAAAATAGCCTCGAAATCCGTGCATAAACAGCCTCGATTTTTGTGTTGTCTATCTCAATTTTTGTGCCCTTATTGCCTCAAAATTTGTGCTATAGATAGCCCCGAAATCTGCAGACTGTGCCTCGATTTCTGCATTGTCCCTTCTCAGAATTTCGTGCCTAGAATTCTCGAAATTCATGTAGCTATCTCAAAAATCGTGCAGCCTATAGCCTCGAAATTTGTGCCTCTACCTCGATTTTATTGCTCCTCTATGGCTGCCTTGCTCCTCGATTTTTGTGCTGGTGTAGCTGCCTCCTTTGCCTTGGAATTCAAGCTCTCCTCAAAATGCATCCTCTCATTGAAATCCTCCTCTCCTCTTCTCCTTCTCTCAAGTGTGAAGTGAGGAATGAACCTCCCTTTTCTCCTTTTGTCTTTTTGAAAAGATTGAATCCCTAACCCTAGAATTCAATGGTTGAGATTTAATCTCCAAATCTCAAGATGTGTGGTTGAGATCACTTTTCCCAAATGACCCCCCCTCATACATTGGCCCCATTACTTAAAAGCCCCCTATTACCTTTTTCAAGTTGTACACCTTTTTTTAATTTTCTCATAAAGTGATTTTTTCAACTCAATTTAATATTATAAAAGTGAACTATGTACTTTACACATAAAGTCACTTTATAAAGTACAAGTGACTTTAATATTAGGAAAAAGTACATGGTATGCCACTTTTAAGTGTCTCTTCCACCCATGACATTAATATAACTCATAAATGTCACCAAGTCAAAAGTCATTAATGTGTCTACTAGGCTAAAAGGGATAAATGCCTAGTAACACCTCTCCTTGGTATTATTTTCAAAAATTAATCCATGTGAACAGTAACTAGATATGATCTAGACTTCCTGCTGCTCCGTATGGATCCTATTATTGCACAAACTAGCAATTCTAGTTAATAGGCTAAAGCTAGTGGGTACAACAACAATTTGGGACAAAGGCCCACTGTCACCACAACCTATGTCTCCTTCTCTTCTCGGATTTCACAGACTAGAGGAGTCCCAGTATCGCTCACTCGTGATTAATATGTATATCCTAGGGTTCAAAGTGAGGCAAGGATGGTTCATTCAATGGAAAGAATCAATTAAAGTGCAAGCTTTGGGAGAAGCTAGGATGACTTTCAACAAAAATCCCCTTGAGAGAAATACTATACAAGACCTAGGGGTGAGATATTTGACAAGGTAAGATTTTATCCAAGGTCAATACAATCAAAAGAAAAGGTTTTGAATGATATTCTCCTAAAGTACGAACCTTCAAGGAATCCCTAAGTTGAAGAATGACCTCTAGGATTCCCACTTGGTGTGATAGGTTAGGGCATCAATTTAATTGAAAATCCACCATTGAAATTCGTTCAAAACTTGTGGATGCCTAGAGGAGACACTAAGGAAGAGTCATGTCCGAACGAAATCCAAAAATTCCTCCTCCCTAAAATTTCGCACCAACCCTAGAAAGCCTCCTTATCCTTAAAGGAGCAAAGAAAAGAAGAGAGAAAGAGGTGAAAAGAATGATGTTTCGTTGTGTTAATGTGATCACCAAGGATCTAAGACCATTGCCTAGCAACTGGTAGGATTAGAGTAAAAAATGATCTTGATTTGGTAACTTTGTTCATCAAGGAGGCCTAAAGAAGCAGCTTCACTAACTATGGATGCAACTACAAGGCAACTTTAAACTTTTATACTTCAATGACAATTGACATGGAGTTTCAAGGATGTAAATTATCCTCTTGGAACATTTGTTCATTCATCATCTTATGAGTAACACATGCAAAATTTCCAAATAGTATCAAGGTCTTAACAATTTTTCATGAATAAGGGCACAATATTAACCATAAGACAAAAATTCCAGGCATTAAACATTCATTATTTCAGAAATATAGCATTAAAGTGTACTTACAAGAAAATGAAGAGTATATCCATCCATCAATTTGCCAAAGAGAAGCTCCAAGAAAGATAACAAATTTTTCCAAACATCAAAATGCATTAGAATCATCCAAATCTCTCCACAAAATTGTAGGTCGAAAATCTCTAATGAGAGGGCCGAAAATCCCCAAGTGTGATGATCCAAAATGAGAGTGAGACTCTCATTATTATACATGTTCTATGAATTCAATTTTCTAAAGAAGAAGCCCCTAATGTGCTAAAACAAGGTAACAAACCCTTGGTTACAAGCCAACCAAGATAGCTTTACATTAATTATTATTTTATTTGACTTTTAGCCCATGTAATTTTTGCAAAGTTCTCTCCAATGCTAGCATTGAGACCTCATGTGCTAGGAATGAGGGTGAGGGCCTCAAAAGTGATGAATAAGAGGGGTGTGCCCTCCAAATGCCGCAAAACATCTCCAAACCCCAAGTTGGGCCGAGTCGGAACCAGATGGGTCTCATGGGTCTCCAAATGGCTAAAGATCATGTCGATGCTCCATCAGTGACGACTAGATGATGACACATGCCCTCCCATGTCTCTCCAGGTGAAACAAAACCCCCTATGGACCCTGGATCAACTGCCAAGTGTCGGGTAATGCATAGCCAACTGGGCAACATGGTCCAAGTGCATCATCATCTCTCTATAACTGGGACTCGAACAAGCAATGTGGTGGTGCTAAAGAAGCCCGTGGTGTGGCAATCAATGCTCTACAAGGTTGGAGATCCATGGCTCTCAACGCTCACCCTACAAGTGCCATTATGACCCTCTGGAGGGCTTGGACCCGTATAGGGAGACCAAGTCCAAGATGAATACCCACCTGCAATTTTGTATAAGATCCAATGCGTCTCCTTGCCTTCCAGTACAATTAATCATTAGTGCAATTGAGTAAATATGCTTGTTAATCAAGGGCAGAAGTGGACACTTCATAGTGGCATGCCCTTCCAAATGGGCTTTAAAATGTACAGGTGTTACCTTGCTCAACAAGTGAGGTTAATGAAGGACCCTATTAGGTGGCCTCAACCTCTAAGGGAGTAACAAGTCCATGCTGCATCCATCAAGTGGCAAGTATGATGCGAAGAAGTGATGGAACGAAGTGGAAGCAAGAGGGAAGGCTCCAAGCAACATGTCATGGTACAAGGGTAGCTATGATGAAGGAAGCTCGCACATTGGGTGTATGAACGTAGGAGGGAGCAATCATGGTACATGAGTAACCCCGGCCTTTGTTTTCCCACCCTTCTGTTAGTTTTTGTAGCATCGGATATATTCTAGCCATGAACTTTGGTGGAGAGGCTAGAATACATGAAATCTCCAAAACCCATAAATCATTTCTAAAAATTCCACCTAGAGATGACTTAATTAGACTATTAACCAATTTTTTAATATTTTCTAAGCCTAAACATCAGAAAATTGGTTAATTAATCATAATTAAATAAATCAAAATAAGAATTCTCTAGAAACTCACAAGGATTGGTCCAGAAATTATCTGATCCATCGATTAAGATTTAATCTTAGTCGTTGGAGTCCCAACAGGAAGATATAAGAAGGGATCGATGTGGTGATGGAGAATGCACCAAAGTTACTTGGAGATTTCAATTTTCCAGAGTAGCAGCAGTCAATTGCCGAAGAGTTCGAGCTTTAGTGAGGCAGCAGAGATAGTAAGGGGCAGGAACAGTGATTCGGAGGAAGTTTTCCAGATCCGGAGAGGCAGCAGAAAGAGGGCTGAGTTATTTCTTGTGAGGCAGCACAGAGGACTGCGCAGTTGCTTCAGAGAAGCAATTTGATTTGCTGGAGAGAAATTTGTTCTTGGTTCCAGAGGCCGGGCAAAGGGTCCAAAGTGTCAGAGAGTTGATTTCCTCAGCAGAGACAAGCATAATGTCTTCATCAGAGACAAGTTGGAGGCTTGACGTCATAAGGTCTACGTGAGGCAGCGCAGAGGCTGATGCAGAGGATCTAGGACGCTGAGTTTTCTGAAGGAAGTTGTGTCGGGATTGCTTGTGGAAGAAGGGTATCTCCCTTAAAATAATTTTGCCCAGATTTTCTTGTTGTTTGGATTGCCAATTGGGCATCCATAAATTGTACTCAGATTTTCACTACTGCATAATAATAAAACCCTCACTACTGCATCGATTTTCCCACATTGGGTATTTTCGGGGACAATTGTCCAAAAATAATGGTGTCATTTTTATTTTGTGTGTGCTAGTATTTTCTCAGATTCCAACGCTATTATTTATTTTCTTTGTGAAGGTTGCAATGTGATTTATTTCATATTTGTTGTAACAGATAAATTGTTAAAATAATTAACAATTAGCAAAATAAATTCCGGTTGTTGCAATAGGATTTTAGTTTTTTGAAGAATCTTCGGCGAAAATCACATAGAAAAACTTTTGTCGACGCGTTTCGAACCATCCAGTGTGGTTCATCATCAGGACCCAGTGTGGTTCATCATCAGGACAAGTTGAATGAGCAGATCTCACTTAGCACATTAAATATCCTTTGGAATTTTCACATGGTATCAGAGCGTGAATGATCAGCCGGGAAAGTCAAAAGCAGAGAAGAGAATTTCGCTGCTCAATGGGAGCAACATGCCAAGATTCTTAGAGGCAGCACAGTTCCTTGACAGGCAGGACAAGTTGCTTATGCAAGGGTTCGTTTTTTCAGTTGCAGGTTGGCAAAAAACTCAAATTGCCGAGGAGAGTGATTCCAACCATAAGAGGGAGCAATTGCAACTCAAATTTTCGCTGAGCAGATTCTTGGTTGGACGCAAAGGGTTTTGCTACAGGTTGCAGAAGCAGAATCCACGTTGGGTGGAAGAGAAAAGCACATACAGCAGAGGGAAAATTTCTCTCAGGGGATCTCAAGTTTTAGAGATCTAGTTTTTCCAGTTGCAGATTGGTAGTAGTTGTGAGCAGATTTTATCACTCCAGAAGGGAGTGCGAGTAGCAAATTCAACAGTCGAGCTGAGGGAAAGAGGGAGATTTTCGAGGATTATTTCTCTAGTTTTGAGTTTATAGATTTCGTAGCTCTGTGGGGATGGTCGTACGAGATTGTCGAAGGAGGTCGTCCAAGTTAGCCAGAATGTAGATCTGGGCAGCAGATCGACTTCTAGTTGTTGGAGGTAGATACCAAAGGAAGTGCGAGTTGTCTAGTGCAAGTTGCAAAGAAAGGAAGTGTCCCAGCTAGGGACTAGGCTCGATAGGAGATAGTAGGGCACCAGATCTAGGTGGAGGAGTATGAGACTCCAGTGTGCCAGATGGGCAAGGTCTAGTGCAGTTGCAACAAGGAGATCAGTCAGATTAGTTCCAGATTGTTGCAGCAGGTTCAATGTCAGCGAATGCAATCTGACATTAGACAGTGGCAAAGCTAGTTGCAGTCAGTACCCGGAAGACAATTGTAGAACTAGTCGTAGTGACAGAAGCAGTGTGAATTGACCAGTTGCAAATATGCAGGTGTAGTTTCAGCCAAGAGATTACCAGCGCAGAGCTACGCAGTCCAGTTTCCAGTGCAGGTTGCGAGAAGGGAGCATAGAGATTTCCCATAGGGAGATCGAGACTCAGAGAGAGTCTAGTTTTAGAGGGAACATCCTTATGGAAGCTAGTGATTCAAGATCTGGGGAGATCATACTCATTATTGCAGTGGTTGCAGTAGAAGTGCAAAAGCATCAACAGAGCAGCAACAGCAGTAGTATGAGTAGAACAAATTTTGCGATGTTCGCAGATATACCTCTAGGAGTGAGGTGGGTTGACTTGGAGTTGTAGCCCCAGAGCGCTTCAAAGATTATGCAGGGTCCTTGAGGAGTCCACCTAATGGATCATTATCAGCTATGAGGGCCCACAGTATTCAATAGCAAGATGGATCAGTGGCAATTGATGCAGTCAGTACCAGAGAGACAATTGCAGACTAGTAACAGTGAAATGCTGAGGAGCGCATTGCAGTGTTAACAGTAGAGAAAGTGGCTCAGTGCAGAGTTGGCAACATCGTAGATTCTTCAGCGATAGTGCAAATGCTAGTAGCACTCAGATGCTCAAGAGACAGATGCATTATACTAAACACAGATGATTCAGTATTTTGGACGCTTCTCAGTTGCAGTTGTTGCAGTTGCAGCAACAACAAATGAGAGGGAGTTACAGTGCAGATGCAAAGTTGGCAGAAATATGGTAGTGTCAGCAGCTGCACGAACACAGCATCAGAGTTGCGCAGTGGTTGGTGGGCAGTTTGTCTAGACATCAGCAACGTGACAAGAGGTGATACAGAGACAAGGTGTTGTGGTAGGATGTACAACACTAGAAAGAACACAGTCCTCGCTAAGAGGAAGAGTTAGTTTTCTGTAGCATCGGATGTGTTCTAGCCACGAACTTTGGTGGAGAGGATGAGATCTCCAAAACCCAAAAATCGTTTCTGGAAATTCCACCTAGAGATGACTTAATTAGATTATTAACCAATTTTTTAATATTTCATAAGTCTAAACTTAGGAAAACCGGTTAATTAATCAAAATTAATTAAGTCAATGTGAGAATTCTCTAGAAACTCACACAGATGGATCCAGAAATGATTTGAGCCATCAATTAAGATTAATCTTGGCCACTGGAGTCCCAACAGGAAGATATAAGGGATTGATGTGGTGATGGAGAATGCACCAGAGTCACCTGGAGAATTCGATTTTCCAGAGTAGCAGCAATCAGTTGCTGGAGAGTTCGAGCTTCAGTGAAGAAACAGGGATAGTGAGGGGCAGGGACAGTGATCCAGAGGAAGTTTTCCAGATCTGGAGAGCAGTAACAAGAGGGTCGAGTTATTCCCAATAAGACAATGGAGAGGGCTGCGCAGTTGCTTCCGAGAAGCAGTTCGATTTGCTGGAGAGAAATTCGTTCCCAGTTCCAAAGGTCAAGCATAGGGTCCAGAGTGCTGAAGAGGCAATTCCCTCAGCAGAGAGGCATAATGACTTCATTAGAGGCAGGTTGGAGGCTTGACGTCATAGGATCTACGCAGAGCGACAAAGAGGCTGACGCAGAGGGTTTAGGAGGTCGAGTTTTCTGAAGGAAGTTGTGCTGGGATTGCTTGTGGAAGAAGGGCATTTTCCTTAAAATGATTTTGCCCATATTTTCTTGCTATTTGGATTGCCAGTTGGGCATCCATAGGTTGTACTCAAATTTTCATTGTTGCATAATAATAAAACCCTCACTGTTGCACTAGTTTTCCCACATTGGGTTTTCTTGGGGACAATTGTCCAAAAATATCAGTGTCATTTTTATTATGTGTGTGCTAGTATTTTCTCAGATTCCAACGCTATTATTTCTGCAGTATTTTATTTGTGAAGGTTGCAGTGTGATTTATTTGATATTTGTCGTAAACGATCAATTGTTAAAATAATTAACAATTAGAAAAATAAATTACAATTGCTGCAATAGGATTTCAGTTTTGGAATTTTCACACCTTCTTCATTTGCCTTTTGCTTATTATCAATTTTTCCTTATTTTACTGCTTGGGGCTCAAAGGGTATGAGAGCATGATGTGTAAGATGTAGCAGTGATTTCCCCCTTAAAGTGGGGCAATTCATCACCCACCAGAGGTTGGGACAATTATGGGTTCCTTAAGGATGCAAGGGGCACACATATGAGCCCTAGGAACCAGAGTGATGGCCATAATGATAAGGGGTAGAACTCATGTTTGGCTTTTGCCCACGTGCTAAATTTTAATGTCCTAGCCATCTTTTGCATTTTGTGGTACATTTCCTATTGTATGTGGCCATATTATGCTTTTATCTTTCCTTTTATCTACATCAACCTTAGGGGCATCATTCTAGGCCCAACCCAAGGTGTGGGTAAGGGGAAGGGAAGGCTAACACCTTGTGCACCCAATGGACAAATGTGGACCCAAATAGGGAAAATGTGGAAAAGGCTTGTAATGAGAGGAGGGGAGGGAGTTATGTGGTGTCACGAAGCGGGAGAACACAACCAAAATCAGGGTTTCCCATGTAGTAATACTCCTAAAGCTAGTAGCCATTAAAGGAGATCCCATGGGACTAGGATACAAGATTAACCCCAAAGCTGAGATAAGGAAAAAGAGTGCAATCCAAGGCCCATTATTTCCCTTGAATCCCCCCACTAATCCATGGCCAAATGTGCCCAAGAAAATCAAGCATAAACACCCAATTACGTAATGAAAAATCATACCTTCGAGGTTGGAAAGTCCACCTTCAAACATATGATCATGACAGATGAGTGAGGTCACACAATGGTTGGCTCAGGCAGCGGAGAATAGTAGCACATCAAGCTATTTGATGGCTGCAAGGGGTTGTTGGTTGTCAGTTGAAGACAAGGCTAGGAGAAAATTTCTCCTATAAGGGTCACCCACTAGTGGTGGGTAACAGATCCTGCCCATACTGGTATACTAGAGCCTCATACTCCTCCACCTAGGTCTGGTGTTGTACACTTGACCTTTTCCTTTTCTCCTTTTGAGTCTTATCACTTGTTGGGACCCTTCTTCGCTTTGCAACTCGCACTGGACAACTAACAATTCCTCCAACAACTGGAAGTCGATCTGTTGCCCAAATTGGCATTTTGGCTAACTCGCACGGTCTCTTCTGGCAATCTCGTGTGGCCATCTATGGAAAGTTATGGAAATCGGCGATACTCAAATAAACTGGAGAATTATACATTGGAAATCTCCTTCTCCTTTAGGCAACTCAACCTTCTCTTTGCTACTTGCACTCCCTCTGGAATGCACAGATCTGCTCTACCCTGCCTCCGGAAATCCTTCTACGGAACTCGCAATGCTTGCTACTCCTCCACTAGGCAACTCGCTATACCTTCTAGAAATCATTCTCTAGATTCTGACATACATACTGCAGCTCCTAAAGCATGCATTGGCTGAACTAGCAAGTCTGCTATGGCCTTCTGCTACTGGAAATCACAGATCTCCTCCTGGAAACTAGAAACCCTCTGATAAATTCTAGAAATCTCTTCCGTGTGCTTTTCTCCTCCTACACTACGCAGATCTGCAACTGCAACCCTTGCTGCAAATCTTCTGTGCCCACGTCTACTCAACGAATCAATTGGTCTTCTCACTAGAATTGCTTCCCGGCAAATCCATTGCCTGCAAACTCTACTCTGAGGCAAATCACACTTTTCCTCTGAACTAGATTTGGAATCAAATTTCTTACCTCTGCAATTCGCACCCTTGGCTTGGCCTGCGCAGATGTAAACTTTGTGCTTTAAATCTCCCTCTAAAACTGCACGATCTTTCGCCTTCGAGCCACTAATTTGATCAATAACGCTCTGATACCATGGGAAATTTCCTTAAATTGCAGCAACTGGAGTTTATTCTTCTAACTGATTAGTTGTTTATTTGTTTACATCAAATAACAAATAAATCACATTGCAATTCTTCACAAATAAAATATGTTGCTAAAGTAAAATTAGGAACTGAGAAATAGATTCACACACATAAAAATCAACACAGTTATTTTGGACTAGAAGTCCCTGGAAAAACTCTGAAGGGAAAAACAGTGCAACAGATGAGGGTTTAGTTTTATTATGCAGCAAATATGAGAGTACAATAACTTGGATGCCCAACTAGCAATCCTTTGACAAATATTTGACCAAAACAATTTGTAGATCCCAAATCTCCTATGTTATACAACTCGGCCTCCTCTATCCTGCTTGAACCCCACACTGGTTACTCACATTGCAGCCTAGAATTCACACTGTTGGCCCTGGGAAAATCACACTGCCTAAAAAATGGCTCCAAGTGAGACATCCTACCTCCTTCTGCCTCTAGAAGTGACTCGATCTTCCTCCTAGAAGTTGATCTGACCTCCAGCAACTGAATCCTCTCTCTTCTGGCAATTCGCTCAAAGGTTTTTGGCTATTTGCACTGGCTTCTGCGGCCCTCTCTGCAGATAATTCAACCTCCTGTCTTTTCCCAATCCGACATTGGAGAAACACTGGAAAACTCTCCGGAATCCTCCTAAATTTTCTACTGCTCCCTCTCTCTGATGCTCTCCCTCTGGCTCGAACTATGCCCTTACTGAAGTTGTGAACTGGGTAGCTCGATCTACCAAAATAATTGATGCTCTCACAACTGTGTCTATCTTCATCCCATTGAGTTGCTCTTATAATCTTTCGTTGAGTCTTCAATGGCCACGATTAAATCTCCATCAATGGCTAAGATCAATTAGACTTCATCAATAGAAGTCTCTAGAGTAATCTCGAACATCTTTAATTAATTAACTTTAATTAACCAACTTCCTAAGTTAAACTTAGGAAATAATTTAATTATTAGCTAATTAATTTAATTAAGGTGTTTCAGAGTCATATCTCGCGAAACCATTATGGGTATTGGAGATTCTATGTTCCTTAGCATCTTAGCGCACATGTCTGATGCTACCACAATATCCAAAAACTAACTGATCCTAGCTTACGAGAAAACTCTCCTGGCGGAGAACTTAGCAAAAAAAGGAGTTTTAGATCCTTCTCATTGAGTTTTGTGCAAAAAACATGAGGAACTAGTACCACATTTGTTCCTACATTACAATTTCTCCAAGAAGTTTTGGTCCTATGCAACAGTGGGCCTTTTCCACAGGGGTATGGTGGCCCCATTCATGGGACAACTTCTTCTGGCAATGGAGCAAATTATCTTTCGGGACATTTAAGGACAAGACAACCTTTAAAATAGTATGGGAGGTTCTGCCAAAATTCATCTATTGGAAAATATGGCTTGCCAGAAAAACAAATTTTTAGAAATAAGGTAACTACTCCATTGCAAACTACCACAAAGGCCATCTCTCCTTTCTCAATATATGCAGCTTAGATCTCACAAATGGGATACTAATCTAGAAAGAATGGAGGAAGCCTAGATGGCTCAATCCAAGCTAAACCAATTGGGCAATCCCATCACCTATAATAGAATTTATTTCATCCTTGCATGGCTAATCAGGTAAATGCCCTCTGAATTCATTGATTGGAAAGTTTAGCAATCTTCCTATTTCCTCTTCTTTGACTGGGCCTCTAAAAATAATCCTAGGAGAGGGAATCTTCATAATCCCAGTGAAAGCGTGGCTCATTACGCTTGGGGATTGGGAAGTCTTTCCAATCAATGTTGCGAACATCGGCATCAAGATAAAATCAGCGAGGGTCCGAAAAACCAAAAAATCAGGAAAATTGGGAAAATATCAGTAAAAATCGGCAAACATCAGCAAAATTAAGATACCATAAAAATATCTTTGAAATTGGCAAACATCAGCTAGGCCAAAAAATCATGATTTCGAGATAAAATCGGGATGTTATCGAGATGTTCGGAACACTATTTCCAATAACCTTATAGAAGCTTATTCACTCTAGTAGGGACTTTCCATTGCAAAAGAAGGTAGCATTCACTCCTTGATAGGGCTAGGGGATTCAATGCTAATAATTAAATCTATGGTGAACAAAGCCATCATTGAGGAAACCAACTCAATTCCCTCATACTCAAGATCAAGAATCTAGCCAGTCAAATTGATCAAGTTTTGTTTTTTCACATCAAACACTATCTGAATGGTGAGGCTGACCATTGGGCCAAGGTGACCTCCACCCTTGTGCCTGGGGTGTTGGTTGAAAATGGGGATACTAGACATAGTCCAATGATCCAATCCCTTGATTAAATGGAAAACAGATCATCATCCCCCACATACTTCATGAGGCACACTTACCAATTCAACAGCTCGATACATTACAGACTGGAAGGTGAGATGTCGATTCCCTACACCCTTTCACTTGCCTCAAGCAAGCTCGTGCAGGGTTATTCAATGTGGTGCCTTCGATTTTCCATAAAGCATCTAGTCTCATTCACTGGCAAAGGCAATATGGTTATCACTGAATTTGAATCCAGGGGATGCAATTCTCAAAGCTGCAATGATGATTTTTGTTGGAAGGGCAGAGAAATTTGGGCCACATCCCTGGCTTGAAGAGCTATGTATGAGTTTAGCCAGGCTCGTTATGTGGGTCTCTGCTTTCCTCTTGGTTAGGCATCCCCTCGATTCTTGGCTCCTATCTGTGGCTCTTTCTCATGGTGTACTTGTCATAAACTCTTGTTATCCGTTTGAGGCCCCCTAGTTACTGGGTGAGAGGAATAATTATTGTTTCAGTTTGTGCTCCACATGTTTTGAGTTCTCTTGTTGTTTGTTTCTCCAGCTCTATGTGCTTTGGGTTAATGTTTTCTGGCAAGATTATATGGAGAAACCAGAAGAGAAGAAGGTCTGCAAAGTTCTCTGTAGCCAAGAAGAAGCAATTCAACCCAACAGCAGCACTTTGATGGCAATTTCTGCCAAGCTGTTAATGTTGGAGCAGTCCAGCATTACTCACAATGCCAATGTCATGAATATTCTTCACATCCAGAACCAACGAACAGACTCCCTTGAGGCTGATTGCAACAGTCATAGATCTTTGCTTTTTACTCAACATATGGATGCTCTTTCTCTTCTTTCGAACAACATTGAGTCTGGACACTCTTTTCAAGCAGGCCTTGCAAAAGACAACTCCATTCAATAAAACAGAGATCTAATAGAGATTGAGGAACACGGCTCCCCTCAATCAGAGGGGAAATCCAGGACAGAACCCAACCATGACCCGAGTGTATGTTTTTCTGAATAGTATGTATTCGTGTAAATTTTTGAACTTAACTACCTGCAAGAAAACATGGAACTCTCACTTGGATAGGATACTAGGGTATGTATCAGATTACTTAGAAGTATGTTTGCTTTATTAATATCCTGAAACTGGCGTGAATGTAATACAGTTAGCTTTGGTGCAACCCCTTTTAATATGATATAAATTCTGTTTTGGTAAAAATAAAAAATAAAAAACATTCCCAAAATGAATAGAATTTCCTGATCCAAATAATCCTCAGTTTAAAAATCTGGATCAGCTAGAGTTCTTTTTGGTGGCTCACATTGCATCAGAAAATCCTCATATGGTATAATCTTCTCAGGCATAGATGGATTGTGTCAGGGATGTACTTCCTTTGTAAATCTGAAGGAGTCTATTGAACATTTGCTTATAAAATGTGCTTTGAGTCACAAAGTTTGGTCTCTTGTTCCAAACATGGAGCAGCGATTGCCTAGATGAGGGAGGGGTAATTTCAGAGAAGCATTGTTAAATTCACAGAATAGGATGAGGAGGAACAAGAGATTTGACAGCCTCCCACTGGCTGTGCCTTGATGTTTTGGCTAGCATGTAATAGGGTGATTTTGCAAGAGCATTTATCTACTTCATTTCAGGTTTTTATGAGATTGAATGACACTCTAACCAAGGAGAGGCATGGGATGAAGGTCAGGAGTCCGACGGTCATATGCACAATGGTACTAGTGGCAGCTAAGGAATAGGGAATCATTGATGAGGCGACGAGGGGAATCCTGGGATTGCTGGTGCTGGGAGGGGTGATCAAGATGATTGGAGTCATTCATTTCAAAGCAGGATGAAGGACCAATAATGAAGCAAAATTGATTGCTGTCATATTGCTTATGTGTATTTCCAATGAAGATGGAAACTCAGAGATCCAGATCTTAGGTGATTCAAAAATTATATGCAGACCATTGAATTGCAGCATTGCACTAAATAATCCAAATTTGTTGGCACTGATCCAGGAGGCTACTGAATTGGTTGGGGCCTTTTGCAGTATTCAGGTAGGGCAGATTTTTCGTCAACTCAACTTGGAGGCCAATCAGTTAGCCAAATTCAGGGCATCGGTGGTTGTTGATAAATATAGCTCGAGCAGGAGTTTCTTGCACAAGTTACGTGTAAATATGCAATTAGTAGTTTGAGACAACTTCTAGTGACAACTCGGTAAAAATGGAAATAATACCATCTTATAATTTCACTTAAATAAATAAAAGTGAAAGTCCATTTTTCTATATTCTTCTAGTCTTAAAACATTATAGAGATTTTACAATATTAGTGAATTAGATTTGTTCGACCTCTAATCTTAACCATACACCTCATTGTCAAAATAAGGTGATTGCTAGGATTAAGGAGATTAGTTGCAAAGATATGAAAAATTAGTTCCTAGCATTGAGGAAATTAATTAACTCTCTCAAAGCATAAATAGGAAAAGATGGGAGAAGATCAAACACACACGAGAACATTTGAAAGAGGCATAAATGAAGGGAAGAAGAGTGCATTTGAGAGGAAAAAGTGTAGATCCCCTATAACAAATAACAAGAGGGAATCCGTACAGAAGCAGAATTGTATAGTCGTACAGCAGTAGCTGATGCCTTCTTTCTTCTGCAAAGCCATACTCCAATTTCAGCAGGTTATACGTCTCTATTCTATAGTATTTTGTTTGCCATATAGCTGCTAAGTTACAGTAAAGTTTAAACTGTGGAGGTGCCTTGTAAGCTTTGATCATTAGAATGATAAACTGATTTGAAGGGGCAAATCACTGTGCATGTGTGTTATTCATTACTACTTCCACTGTTCATTTTTAGGCCAAATGTGTGATTGTTGCATGTTCAAAAATATTCATTTCTGTGATTAAATAAGTTCAGATCTGATTTATTTAATTAAGAGAAACATAGGACAGAAGTCATCTAGGGCTTGAAATATTACAATGCCGACTCTCTCATTTGAGGCTTGATCTATCATGGTAGATGGTCAGTGGCTGGAATGGAATGGTCTCTCTTCATAAAAATTTCAGCGATGCATGTTTTATTGTAGACTACCTGAATGTTCTGTGTTACATATAATTACTAGTTGGTAGGGACTAGAAGCCCATATACAAATATGAAAAATATGTATGCTTTTCTCGGTTATGTAACAGTATCCCTTAGAATGGCAGTTGCCTTTGATGTACTTGCTCTATAATATATATTATTAATAAAAAATGTAGGAATTTTATCATTGGTTTAGAAAAAAATCAGCATGGACAAAAGTTCATCAGGGATCAGCTACCCAGCAAGCATAAACTCAGTGACATTGGGCAACCTGAAAAACTCATAAAAATGGGTGAAATTCGAGAGTTTTGCAATATTCGCTATAATCATAAAAATGGTACAAATTCAAAACTAAAGCAAAACAGTTGAGAAAAAAATGCCATAACATCACCTTTGCTAAAACCGGGATCAGGCTCTGTCAGCCCACTCATAGCTGATGTGACTGCAACAAACATCAATACATGAGAAGTCTTGTTAAGAAGTATCTGAGAAACGATACCAACAACTACATTAAATTACCATTAAAAAAATGCTTCATAGATCAGGCAATAAATTTCAAAACTGTGGTGCTGCAGAAACCATTCTTGACACCACCAACATGAGAGTCAAAATAATGCAAAAGGAAGAAGGGAAAATGTCTTCCTCCTCGTGTAAAAAAAATACAACAAACTATTTGCAATAAATATCAAAGGGAAATTGTGTCAACGATGTGAAACCTGAAATTGCAGGGGTAAGGATGCCATCTACTATCAGCATAGAAGCTCCAACCTGAACTAAAAGTAGCAACAGAGTTTTCAGTACTGAATGTTTCTCTAAGCACTCCTTGATTTTCAGGGATCTTTCCAGCTCTGGTGTAGGCAACTTGAGCCTAAAACTTGAAATATGTGCATCTGATGGCTGCTGGTTAGGGAACAAACTGACCTTTGCATACCTGCAGATTAGAGAATATAATGCAAACGTGCCACCTGCAGTACCAATGTCAAAGCATCTATCAGAATTAAGCTTTTAGGCCTACATCTTTTGTTTTGTAAGTTGAAGCATCATGCTAAATATTTGAAAGGAACCAATGGGAAGTTGGAACTATGTCACATAAGTGTCTGACACTTGAAAATGAACAAGAACTGTGGCACATAGCTGTTTTAGACTTGTCTATCTTTTTTAAAAAAAAAGAAATCACAAAGTTTTTTGGATATCGTTTTTAATCAACATATACCTAATGGAATTTATGAAAGAAATAAAAATAGGATTTCCACCCCAAAAAAAGTGATTATTTCTGTAGTGAAAGCAGATGTGGAAATTGAGTATTTTAACAGTAAAATTTGATTTAGAATTTAATAGAAAAACTTCACTCAAATTTTGAAATCTCCCAAGAACTGAAAACACCTTCTTAATTTACAGCTTTCATCTCGATCGTACAACTAACCTTCACCATTATCATTGGCTTGCAGAACAATGAATGCATATTTAATCAACGGAATAAGCGTTAGAGTGTACAAAATTAGTGACAGTGCACCCAGAACATCTTTCTCTCCACGAATGGGAGCCTTGCTGAACACTCCACTAAAAACATACAATGGACTGGTGCCCACATCGCTATATACCACTCCAAGAGTCTGGAAGGCCAGTCGGAGAGTGTGTCCCATGGTTAGTTCCTGCAATTTAAAACAAAAATATGTAACATGTCCATTGTCGTTAAATGTTATGACCTTTAATTCAAACTTTTGTGACTTAAGCCAAGACTGCATGTCTAGTCAGTTTATAACTTCGTTCATTGGAAGCAAAACAGGCATGCTCCATTGTTTTCTTCTTTTAGTCAAGACTTGCATCTCTACAATACTTTTTGTAAATATGTAGGACCTGCATGCCTTGGATGATAATTGAATCCTTCAAATATTCTTCCCTTCCAAAAAGAGGCATAAAATTATACACGTCAAAATAAAGGTATTTCTGCAAGAAATCTGCTCTTATAGTCAAACTGATTAACTTTGAACAGTTTCAGAAAGAGGAGTATTCTAAATAGCCATTTACACGAAAGACGTATTGGCCCTTCAATTTTTAGGCTGGCTTGGTATTGGAGTTTAAAGTGCTATTACTATAACTTTGGCATGCATAATATTGTTGATTAGGGCTAGCTCCAGTTTTTAAGTGCTTTGAACTTAGGAGGTCTCCGTGTCGATTCCCAGGTTGGCTGCATCTGTTGTATGCCTCACTTGATCTCCCCACCGAATTAGGTGTCATAATCAGCAATAATAATGGATTTGTACTCGGTGCCATCCATGAATGCAGAGAAGTCGCTAGGAATTTTCTAGCAATGTGTTTCGTTTGAAAAAAGTAATATTCCTGATTAGAGAAATCACGTTTAGTTGATAAGGAAATGGACTCTTGCATCGTTTAGGTAGAAAAGCATTGCACCTCAAAATCTTCAGTTATTAGGGTTTAGGCAGTGTATCTTAAAATCTTCAGTTATTAGATTTGGATTGTGGATATTCTATTTTCCGCTTGTACAATATTTATGATAAACATTATTGTTGAAGAATTTTCTCTTTCACATTCAAAGCAAAGTTCTGATGAGGACCATTCCCACTGCCTCGTAGATTCATATATTTTATATTTTTACCTATTGCTTTGTAGTGGATTCTGTCATAAGTCAAACTAAATTTGAGTGAAATTCTTATTTCATTCCACTTTCTTCTCTTAAACAGGGTGATCACCTGCTTCAAAGATTTGTACAGTTCATTTCTCTAAATTTTTAAATAACTAATGCATTTTACTTCGAGATATAGCTCTGCCAGAAATGGCCCAAAACACATTTGCTCTCGATAGGAAAAATAATCCTCTCCAATACAATAAATATGCATTGTCTTATCAGTGCTTACGAGATCACAGCATTTACAAATTGAGATAGGGGTGGTGACAATTAGAAATAATGACCGAATTCCGAAAGTTCGATGCCCTTTCTAGGGCTGATTTTACTCCCCTGGAGGGACTCCTAATGGCGTTCCCTTCAAATGAACAGCCACACAATAAATGTTGGTGGTTTCGATCACTGCAAGTGTCTATCTCACTTGCAAATCCCGTATAGCATTCCAAGAAGAGAAGGAAGAAGAATGTGTCCGTGAAATTCTGATCTGCACCCCACAAGATAATTTTTCTTTTTGATGAAAGAAAGGAATTTTTGTGAACTGGAAATGCGAAATTTTGATAATAGTGTGAAGGTGAAAAGCAGGATAAAGGAGATTCATCTGAGGAAATTACCTTGGAATTGAATTTATGGGCACTGGGTACGTCCATGGCTTCGACGTCAAATGAATCCAATATGGGCTCTGTTCTGATTAGCCTATGCTGTTCCATAGCCCCATCTTCATCCCCATTGCACCATAGATTATATGAGGAAGAGGAAGAGGAGGACTCCGCCTCCACCTCCACCTCAACCTCCTGATCTCCTCCCTGTCCATCATTACCATCGACCCACCTAGATGAGGATTGTTCTCTTGTCCCAGTATCCCCCCGGTTCTCTCCACCACTTCTACTGTATCGTTCCATGTCTGCTTTGCTTATTGCCCCTCAATTTGATGAGTGGATTGACTGATGATCCAGCAACCCACGAGATATTCTACTCCAAACCAGTAAATACTCAATTCTTCGTCGCGAATCGCAGTGCGGGGGACTGGGTGAGCAGCGCTGCTTCCGTGAGGGCAGCGGGCAGCTTGGGCAGTTCGGTCATATTGCCCAACTTGCCGGCAGGCAAAGAAAGCTGGCCCATTGTTTTGTATGCCCAACCAGACTTTACTTCCATTTCCTTATATGCGCTAATGCATGATAGCCATATGCATGAGGAAGTTCAAGTAGTTTTCTTTATCTAAAGAGTACAAACATGAAGAATGATCAAGAAACTCATGGTTTGGTTAAAACTAGGGATAATTAGGATAAATGTCATTTCACTCCGCCGTAACCAGTGAGGATGTTGACTGGTATGTATTTGGTCGTTTGGCATTTTCGTGTAGCATAAATATGGTATACATTGGTTTGTGGGAAAATTTTGTTTATAATAATTTTTTTAAGAAAAGTTGAGAAATTTTCGTGGGTTCGGAAATTTATAAAAAAAATTCTTATATGATTTCTATCACAATATTTTTCGTAATTCATTATCGATCACAACAGTATGAATGGATAAAATAATAGTTTTATTAATTTTAGGTTATTGGATAAGATTATTAATTTTTTTTATCTGGCTTTAAATCTTAATTAATAATATAATGAGTTTTAAAATAATTCTTCGGCTAAAATTATATGATAGAATATTTGTCGATGGTTTCGAACGAACGAGTGTGGTTCATTATCAGGGCAAGTTGAATGATCAGATCTAGAATGCAGTTAAATAGTTAGAGCAGAGCCTCCAAGAGCGATGATAATTATTGACCAGGTAACAGCTAGATTGACCACCTAACGGTTATATTAGACGAGGGAACGGCTAGCTAAACATGACACAGGGAAAAGGGGCAACAACCAATTATAGGTTATTTCTTTATTAAATTAATGGTTAGTTAATTTAATAAATTACAAGTAAAATTACTAAGAATTAATAATATTTTTAATTAATTAAATAATATTTTAATTGTTTATTATCAATTTGTCACTTAATAATATGATAAGTTTTGATGACTTGATAAATATTGTTGTAATGATTTTAAGCTTAAGTAAAGATAATTATGTGCTAGTTGTTCTAGGAAGTTACCAGTGTTTGAATATACTCTTATTAGAAGTAAGTTATTAAATATACTTTAATTCACTCTTACTTTTCAATAAAAATAAATAAATTATTTTTAATTAATAAAAATCTTAAATTTAATTAATTAAAAATTTTAATTTTAATTAAAATCCCAATAACAATATACTTAAAAAAATTTTATTAAAAATAAAAAATAAAATCCAAAAACTTAAAATATCAACCTTTTTCTATTCTATAAAATAATTATAACATTAACATAAAAAATAAACTTAAATTAGAACATACATTATATCACAATATACTCAACCTCACATATATTACTCATATATCTTCAATTCGTCCCATTAAAATATTAAATTATAAGATACATTTCAATACCTATTTAGTATAATAAAAACTTCATTACAAAATTTACTATTTTGTATATAAAGATACTTAAAAAAATAAATGGGATTAAACAACTTTATTTCCATTTCAAATTTATTATGTTTTCATTTTTTATTTATAAATATTTATAATTTATATTTTTTTAAGAGATGTATCATTTTTTGAGTGGTAGATGTAATGTGGATTGTTGTTTTTAGACTATTTTTTGGTCTATCATTGATTTCCTTTTTTGGTCTTGTTTCTAAGGTACACGTGTATTTTTTTAGTGTATTGAGAATTGTGGCCATTACTTCTGACAGCCATTAGAGTTAGGTTTTTTAGTCCATCACACATGCAGGAGATATTGCACATTTCTTCAGTTTCCACAATGGATGAATAGTAGTTGGATTACAGCCTAGATAGCCCATGTAACAACTCAGTTTTTGTATCCAAAGCAAGAAGTAAATGCCACTAGTTTTATTCTATTGATCTCGTTGTGCTATCAGCATTCCCAGAATTCGTTGTAACAACATGTTGAATTCGGTCTTGAAGATGGTAATTCCATTCCATTGACAGAAACCCCACTTTCAATGCCTTCTAGACCAGACAATGTTCTAAAGATTCTAGTCCTAGATGAGAATCTCGACATTCCTCGAACCATCCTTTGAAATCTCGAAAGGAAAAGGAAAATATGGTGGTTAGCGAGGACTTCCCACTTGTTGATATCCCAGAGCTACAAGAGCGAGCTCTTTGGGGAGATTTGCTAGTAAAGCAGTTCGTGCACCCACCCTCGAACGATGGTTTCAGGAGAACTGGGTTCAAATCCTAGGAACCACTCCACAGTTATTCTTTCTTCAAAGGCAAAGGTTGAAAAAATCATATCAAAGGACTAGGCTTGGGGTCTTTTTGGTCTTACCCTACAACGGTGGCATTTGTATTTTGATGTTACCCATTAGTCAATGTGAACCCTAAAGTTATTGGTACTTCTACTAGGACTACATTTGATTTTTTGGAACTTGACCATTCTGAGGGAAATCAATAATAAAATTGGTCAGCTTGTGGGTGTGAAGGAAGACTACTTTTCGAAAATTGATCTTAGAGTTATGTAGTTAATTTAAAAGGAGATCTTCTTGAGGAAATCGAATTATGTTTTTCAAGGGCGCTCATGGCTTCAAATTATCAACTACTAGAGACTATCCTTCAAGTGTTATGCATGTCATAAGGTAAGTCATATAGTCGATACTTGTGAATTCAATGTTCGAAAAATGCAACATCCTAAGAAAAAATGGATTAAAAATTCGACAATGACTCATTCGCAGGAATCTCCAAAGATGAACACTTCCCCCCAAGACACTTTGCTACACGATGTTGGGACAACCCAAAATTTGGATCTACAAGCTTTAGACCTAGGGTAAGCTTCCCCCGAAAGACTCATGTATTATTGACAATGAAAATTATTTAATCGAGACGAATAAAATCAAAAATGTCTGTGAAATCAAAGAAAATATGAATGACGTGATGTGCCCTTCATCTTTGCATGAACCCCCTTCGATCATTTATCCATCTACTCTTCGGTGTCAAATTATATTAATCGCTCTTCTAAGGCAAATTGTCCCAAACCTGGATCTTATGAATCCTCCTCAGAATATTCTCATATAGAAAACAAGTCTTACCTTCTTTATTGTCGCATTAGACATACCGAAGATGCTCTGACCCATGGATTCTCCTTCTGTAGACCATGCTGGTAGGAAATCCAACATAATAAAAAAAAACAAAAAAACAAACACAAAATAAGGCTCGGGAGAACATCCAGCAATGTAGATAGGTCATTATAGATAGGGCTCTTAGAGCGCGAGGCCCCTCTAGGGGCTCCAAATAAAGGTCATGTTACTAGGTTTAAGGGCATTCGGGGACTCCCCTAAACGACTAGCCCTCAAGTGGCTTATTCAGAATAATAAGTTGGTTGTCATCATGATTCAGGAATCTATGTCTGACAGAACCAAAGCCAAAGAAATTATGACTCCTTGGTTATGTTCATGGTCTTTTTTAACCATTGGTTCTCAAGGCCAATCGAATGTCCTTATTACTACATGGAATCAATCATTGATCATCCATTCTACGTATTTTTCTTAATGATACATCCTCATTGATCTGGAGTCTCATGAGCTCAATCTAAAGTTCATACTTTTGAATGTTTATGGTCCTTACATCAATAGTTGATCCTTTTGGGATAGTATGATCAATTTTGGAGTGCTCGACATCCATATTCTAATTCTGAGGGGATATTTAAACTTCACAATGTCACATAGGGAAGTGTGGGGTATTAACACAAGAAAGGACCCCTTGGTAGACTATTTCATACATCTCATCAATTCTTCCTACCTTGTCAATTTAGAACCAATTAATATCACTTCCACATGGAAAAATTCTAGAGTTAATGAAGACGTTATCGCCAAAATAATGGATCGATTTCTACTTTCATAATCCTTAATCTCCTTGTCCCTCAAAGTCAAACCTTGTGTGGAGGATGGAGGACTTCTACACAACTGTCTTATCCCCTTTAAGATGGCCATAGACAATATGAAATCTCCAATCCCATTTATCTTCAATCATGTTTGGCTTTGTGAGGAAGAATACATTAAACTGATAGAACAATCGTGGATTCCTCTTAGCACTACGCACAATGAATCCTTTATGTTCCAAAAGGCAAATAATATAAAATTAATTAAAAATAAATCAAGGTAGTGGGCTAAAAATTACACTGCTAAAGTTAAGGTCGAATTAAAAGGAATCAAACAACATATCCATGACATATAATCCTCTAATCTTGCAAATACCTGGACCTCATAAGTTATTAAAAATATGCACAATTTGGAATGTAGAAAGAGGGAGATATTAGCTAGAGAGGAAGAAACTTGCCATTTAAGGCGTCATGCAATATTGATTAAGGAGGGAGATAACAATACAAAGTTTTTCCATAAATATGCAAACATGAGGAAAAACCTAAACACTATGTGTTTTTTTTCCACGGCAATGGAGAATCTAGGTTAGAGTCTTAGAATCTTTGACGTAACTATCTTGAATGCATAGCGAAATGTAAATAGCAATAAATCAAAACATGCACAAATATACAACTTTTTACAATTTTTAACAACCCTACTTCGTTATATTATCAATCTATAACACAATGGTCTAAGATTGCCATACCATGGATCATGGCCCTATACAATCATTGATACAAGGAATACAACTAAGGTTTGGTGTCAACAACTTTGACCACCAATATGCCCTAAACAATATACAACTGACCTACTAGTTGATCTAGTGCACTTCATAGCTCCACTAGCCGTATCCTGAACACATATGCTTGGTCATTTAGCTCTGATATGTAGCTCTACCTCTATTAATGGATCTTTCTCCTTTAGGTCACTAAACATGACTCTCCAATCCGCCCTATGGTTGATCATTAGTCCATCAACAACCAACACAATTGGTCTTCTATTGAGTTGTTCACAACTCCATTTGTGAAGAACTAAGTTGTTCACAACTCCATTTTCGAACAACTCTATACTGCCCATTGTTGTTCCTCAGCTTCTTTGGGACTTATTTCCCACTAGCTACTCCTTAATCCTTCAAGAACATAGGTCTTAGGGACTTCTTCCCTCTATTTCCTTCCTGCTCTGATCTAATGAGGCAAACTTAGGGCATGGATGGCTTCCCACTTTAACTGTAGAAATTCCTTCTTCAACAATAGACTAGGGATGGATAAATAGGTCCTTGGTAGTCCTTATTCCTTCAAGAGACAAACCTTGAGCTTCAAACTAATTATGCCATTATGAAAATCCTAAAATTACTTCTCAAG
>APFE031481722.1:107142-139270 GCA_000404065.3 Pinus taeda | reverse complement strand
AATCAAGCTGGTAGTCCCGGTTTTGGGATCCAAGGGAAAATCTCTGTGTATATGTGTTTTATGTGTTATGCTCTCACACTATTTTTTTTCTGTTCTTAGAATTCGTATGCAGGTAATTTCTGTACGGGATTAAAACCTACAAAAACTCCAAATGTTTCTTTGGAGTACCTGAGGTGGAATATTTGGGTCATGTTGTATCTCATGAGCGTGTTAAGGTAGATCATAACAAAATTAAAGCCATTAAGGAATGGAAAATCCCCACAACCATAAAGCATCTTCGAGGACTTCTCAGGTTGATAGGGTATTATCACAAGTTTGTTAAGAATTATGGGAGAATAGCGACACCTCTAACATCATTATTGAAGAAATATGCATTTTCTTGGACTCCAGAAGCAATAGAGGCCTTTGAACATCTTAAAGAGGCAATGTGTAAAGCATTGGTCTTAGCTATTCCAAACTTCACAAAAACTTTTATTGTGGAATGTGATGCCTTAGGAAATGGAATTGGTGTTGTCTTAATGCAAGAAGGAAGACCCATTTCTTTTGAAAGTCGTTCAATCAATGGAAAATATTTACAAAAACCTATTTATGAGAAGGAAATGTTGGCAATACTACATGCACTAAGGAAATGGAGACCTTACCTAATGGGAAGACAGTTCAAGGTAAAAAAATATCATGATAGCCTTAAATACTTTTTGGAACAAATATTATCTTTAGAAGAGCAACAAAAATGGGTGACAAAGATGTTGGGTTATGACTTTGAAATCATCTACAAAAAGGGGAAGCAAAATGTTGTTGCAAATGCGCTCTCAAGAAAGGATGAGGATGTGGAAGCATTGCTTGTGCCATTTCTATTATCCAACTTGAGTGGATAGCTAAAGCAAGGGATGAATGAAAGAATGATGATGAGGTGTGACCACTCATTCAAAAGTTGCAGCAAGATCCCAGTACATCTAATACATTTAGTTGGAAAAATGATTCATTATGGTACAAAGATCGCTTATATCTTTGTAAGAATTCTCAACTCAAACAAAAATTCTTTTGGAATTGCACACCTCTCCCTTAGGAGAGTGCTCAAGACTTTTAAAAACTTACCATAGGGTCAAGAAGGACTTTTTTGGGGACGGCCTTAAATCTGATATTCATAAGTTTGTGGAAGAATGTTTGGTTTGCCAACAAAATAAAGTTGAGACAATTAAGACCTTGGGTCTGTTACAACCTTTAGCCATTCCAAGCCAACATTGGGAGGAGGTCTCAATGGATTTTATCACAGGTTTACCCAAGTCTGAAGGAAAGAGTGTCATCATGGTTGCAATTAATATACTTACCAAGCATGCACACTTTTGTGCATTATCTCATCCTTTTAAAGCTAGTACAATTACTACTGGATTTATGGAAACAATTCAAAAGCTTCATGGAAACCCAAATATTATAGTAAGTGACAGAGATCCCATTTTCATTAGAAATTTTTGGACAAAATTATTTTCTTGTCTTAGTACTCAATTAGCTCACAATGCGTCCTATCATCCTCAATCTAATGGGCAAATTGAGATAGTGAACAAATGTTTGGAAGGATGTCTTAGTTGCTTTGTATCTGATAAACAAACATAATGGGTAAAGTGGTTACCTCTAGCTGAATGGTGGTATAACACTTCCTTCCATACTGCAGCAAAAATGACCCCATTTATGGCATTTTATGGATATCATCCACCATCAATCACATCATATTTAAGAGAAAATTCTAAGGTTCAAGCAGTGGAAGATCACATCGAGCATCAACAACAAGTTCTCCAACTCTTGAAGGATAACCTCACTCTGGCACAGGAATTGAATGAAACTACAGGAAAATCAACATTGCAATGAAAGAAGTTTTGATAGGTGACTGAATATTTTTACAACTATAACCATATAAACAAATGTCTCTCAAGCAAGCTAAGAAGGATAATAAATTATCACCCAAGTACAACGGTCCTGACAAGATGTTGCAAAAGATTAGTACTATCCCATACAAATTGGAGTTTCCTATATCTTCCTAAGTACACCCAATTTTCCATTTTTCATGCTTAAAGAAGGTTATCGGTGACAAGCTTGCAGTTCAAATAGTGTTGCCAGAACTTGATAAAGAAGGAAAAATCATATTTGAGCCTAAAGCAGTCACGAAAGCAAGAACCCGACAGCTACGAAATCAATCAATTTCAGAGTATCTCATTAAGTGGAATAACTTCCCTGCTGAAGATTCCACATGAGAGGATGATAATTTTATACAGAAGCATCCAGAACTACTCAAGCATTGAGGACAACACTCTTTTGAAGGAGAGGTGCATGTTAGGTCCCTATAATACTAGTGTAGCCCCCTTATTGTTATTGTTATTGTTGTGCCCTTACATTATTATTGTTATGTAGGCTCTGATTATATTGTGACCCCTTAGACTCCTATATATACAAAGGAGGTCTTGTCATTTGTATCATCCAAGAATTATTCATTTATGTAACGTAAAGGAGGTTTCCCCCTCGAAGAGGATATTTTTTGAGTCATTTATCTATCTTTTTTTTTTTTTTTCTATTTTGTGAGTTGGTTGCATAACAGAATATGTCCTTTAGGGTTCCCTATTTGACCTATAACAATCTCATGTTGAAAGGCCTCGAAAATATCTCTCTCTATCATACTCATACCTTAGATGCTTGTCACTTCAACTCTCAATGTTATTTATATTAGTTATTCACCTTGTAAGGACATCCTACCCATATACCTCCTTTACCAGGTAGTTTTATCTCACCCCTACTACAAAAACCTTTTATGTGATTAGATTCCTCTCCAACGGATTCCTTTTGGAACCCGAAGAACTTGTGCCTACAATTCATGGTCATTGGTGTAGTTTTTCTTAGAGAGCAGGTGTCAGTAAATTTTAAATGTCAGGCAACAGATTCTGGAGACTTATGTTAGAGATAACTGAAGTCATCGTACTCTAGTACATTTATAGCCCTCAGAAAAAGTAGATGTATCTTTGTTGAGCAAGGGGAGAAATGGAAAGAATTTCTTTCAAATTGGTTTTCTCCCTTAAGCAACCTCTTCATGCTTTGGAGTCTGGAATGAGGGTGATTGGGCTACAAGAAAGCTTACAATGCAGCCCAATCTATGGTTGGGTAGTAAGTCGTAGTCCCTAGCGTAGTCGCTTAGCCTTACTTTGAGGTAAGTGCCTACTCTATTTTTATAAGGAAGATATTTCCTTATTGTAACCTTGAAATGGTCTAAATGTTAGTTGACTTGATAAAATATGTTTTAAAATAGTAATAGTGTTGCTCCTGTTATGTTAGCATTTGGACTACACTTGGTCTGGGCCTGCAACATTCAAAAGATAAGTTCATTTTTGCATTGCATTCTCGTAAGTTGTTATATATATTTTGACTTACAAAATGTGTATGATAAGTAGATAAGTTTGTAACAGTATGGGAGAGTGTTGCATTATTTATATTATCCTCTCGCAAGTCTCTCTTCTTGGTAGGGGAGTTCCATTAATTATCAATACCTAAGATTTGAACTCGTGACCATTGACTTGCAATTTCTACCTACTCGTAATGGGTTATATCCATCCCATGGCTAAACCTCAACAATATGAATGCCATCTTCTCTCTAGTAGTCAAAAAAGTTATTCTTGTTGAAGAATTCCATCTTCTCACGAAATTGAATCAAACAAAATTTGGATTATTATTACTTGTATGCATAATTGGATCACCGGGACTTAATTGAGCGTAATTCCTAAAGGTTTGCCACATCCTTTATGGTTATTGATTCAATTGTATTTTTTTAGTCATGGCATATTTGTGTCAGTTAAGGTCATAGTAGTTTATGTTGCATGTAATTCTTTCTTTTCATTCAATATAGAAGCAATGGGGGAAATTCACAATGCATGCACCATACATTGAAAACTAAGTGAGTTGACTTGATCAATTCATTTGGAACTCATAATCGTGTCGTAGCATATTTTAGCACAGGTAGCAAGATTGTTCTTGTGAGGTACGTCGGTTTAGATTAATAGTCAAATGAGTCACTAAGAAAAAAATATATAGAAAATTAATGGAGCAAAGAGATGAACAAGAAGAATTGATTATATAGTAGCATATACAAGGTTTACATGTGACCTTATCAAGGGATTTGATAAACAAAACACATGAGCCTCTTGGAGCCTTACATATATGATGCTCAGATTATGTCTTTATTCATTGTTGCCAAATATTGTCAACCTTGCGAGATGGAACTATTTTACCTGAAATGTTCTCCCACGCTGTGCCATTTGAGAGTAATATCTCAAGTGTGATTAAAGACTAGTTAAATTGTATGTATCTTGGATCAATTTTGATAAAGTTGAGAATGCACAAGTTGTCACTCGAAGTAGGTGGATTGTCATTGCAATATTTGCAATAGATTTTCAAGACTCCGCTTTAAAGATATGCCTAAAGGTTCCTATTAAGAGTTATGTTGAGGTGTGTCTCTTCTTATTAAGCTATAATGTGCTTGTCAATCTTGCCAATTTATGGCATTTACAGATCATTTGATTCCTTAAGGTTTACTGTGGTCCTGCTATAATAAAGGAAATTTGAACGACTCATGGGTGTTGTCCAATAGGTCATGTCATCGAGTTGTCCAACCCTCAAGATTACACCATGGTTCAATAGCCTTTCTAACCCTAAAAAATATTCCATGTTACCTTTCTGCTCGATCCATTGTATAAATGAATTTCCTCAAATATGGAAGCGAAAGAATTGTCTACCCTGAAATTGAGAAAGGCTAAGAAAAATGTAGGTAAGTGGTTGATTAAGTGTGAGTGCAAGAATCAATGGATTAATAACGAATGTGTAATTGTGGTGGATAGTTGTAGTACTATGATAAGCTGAATTGTGGTGGACAGTTGCAGTACTATGATAAGTTGAATTGTGGTATTCTTAGAGAATACCTCTAGTTGTACATTGTAATTCTACTCTATGGTTGATTTCCATGTATATTTTTCTCTCCATAGATAAGTAACTCGTCATCTTCAACATGGTGTATGGATTTTCTATGTAATTGCATTGGAGATTATTGTAACTCTATCTTTCTAGCTATTAAGAGGCATCTCAAAGTATAGGTGAACTAATTCTTTTTATTGTTGTATAAAATTCCGTTAACAAATGTTGGTCACACCAATCTAGTTATAGATAGGACTTAGGTTACCAATATAGGGTGTCTAGATTGGTTGTGGAAACAATTGTAAGAACTATTTTGGCCAAATTATGTCATGACTAGTACTCCATCACTGTGGTATGTATGTTATATCTCTAGCTTATTTATAACTTCTTATAGTCTTTGTGTATCAGAAAGATTGGTGAATGTCATCCATTTTTTCTTCTTCTGGAAATTAAATATTAGCAGACATATGATACTTGTTATGCATCTTGACATTTTGGAAGTCACTTTAGTTCATCCCAAATCTCAGTTTAGGTCACGTGATTCAGAAAGGGGACCTAATATGCACCTTTCTTCAGTGGTAATGGTATCTCCAAGTTTTGACCAGCCTGCAATTTGATCATCCCATGGGACCTTTTGGTTATAGTTAATCTACTCTTTACCAATTTATACTTGTGATGGTTTTCTTCAGATGTGATATGTGTTGGTTATTCATTCTTCGACTACCTTATCCTCAAACTTAGCAATTGATAGAATACTCTTATATTTACATTAGAAGTTTGGCAACAACCTGGCGGTGTTAGAATTTAGGAGCAGACGCATAATATTCCACTTCAATAAGAATAGTGGCTTTTTACCTTCTTCCAAGGTTACTATCAACTAATAAGCAAAAAATACCATTTTTACTAGTGAATTTTTTTTTCCATTGGGTGGACTATTTGGAGACAAGTTGGGGTAGTATCTTGGACTTGTTTGGAGTTATAATAAATCCAAGAGTGTTTTCTATCTTTGAATAATGTACCTTCTTGTTTCTCTTCACATTAGTGAGGTCAAGTTAGATTTCATTTCTTGTGCTAGAACATAGCATTATCCACGTTTAAGGTGAAGTTTCTATAGGACAACGAAAACTTGTAGAAGTATTGTAATCCTTTTCAGGCTATTTTATTTTGGCTCCTCCTTTTGGTAGGAGTGGTTGAAGAATATATCTTACACTAGGTAAATATGTTAAACTACATTATATCCAAGATTAATTCACGGCCCATGCTGTTACAAGGTGGAACCTTGTTATCTTATGCCATGTGACACATTGTAGTTCTTATTTTTAGTGCTTGGGAAGGATTGGATTACCCATGCCTTTAGTTATGTAACAACATAATTGTGACCATAATTAAGGTGTATGGTTTCAAATAGTTCATGTAATTATTGGTTTGGTGATACAAGGGTATTAAGCATGGCTTCCTACTCTTCTCGCATGCCATCTAAATTATGGCCAACTCTGAGGATAATGTATATCATAATAATGAAAACTTGCATTACTTTATTATTTTTTATCCATGCCCTGTATAATTTTCTTTGAGTGGACTAGTCCATAGCCATATTTTTGCTTAGCGTGATACATGTGTAGTCAAATAAGTAGAATAAAGGGAAGAGTCAGAAGATATCATATATGATTTAAGACTCGAGTTCAACAAGTATCATTGTGAGAGAATTCAAATGCTAAAATACTTATAATTTCAAATGGTGACAATGTCTATGTTCTTGAATTGCAGAGAACAAAGGTTATGCTTACTTGCACTAGGGTTCATAAAACTTGTTCTTGTCACCATACATTGAGAGTTAGGTAACCTGGTAACCACCTGTGGTCAGTCAAGGGGGTGTGTTACAAGTGGTATTAGAGCTCTTGGGTTGAACACTTTGACCTAATGGGCTCTATCGTGAAAGGAAAACGATTAATGTGATGAATGCACTTTTGGTAGGCTATACTCGTTAGGGCTATGCTTAAGAATCTCTATGTTATTGTTCAACAAAGGAAAAAATAAATTGAAAGGGTTCAAACATACTAACTCACCTAATCCTTGCTATTGTTCAACAAAGTAAACAAATCAATTGAAAGGGTTCAAGCATACTAGCGCACCTATGTGAGTTCCTTTTTAAGGTTATGTGTTGGCCTACTAACTTTGAAACTGGGAGAGGAATTCATTGCAAAATTATCCATTTTAACTTTCAATTTATGCCCTTGTGGAAGTGCACTTGTTGATATATATTACAAATGTGTAAAGGTAATAAACAATATGAATAGAAATTTGTATGTTTTGTAGTGTGGCTCATATGATAGATTGATGAGAGGAATATGTTAACAAGAATTAAGTTTATTATTTGATGTCATAAGAGAAACTGAGATCTCAGCTTGCATAGTGATAGAAGAAACAACACAAATATGGATTCTAATAGTTATTATAATATCACTTACTCTCTCTTATCTCAAGGAGGACTAAAATAGGAACATGGAATAAAGAAATGGGAGCGCTTCCGATATGAAAAAGAAATCTTTCTTGATATTTCCAAGTGATGAAAAAGAGTTGAGACAACATCCAAAGTGACTTATGATTGAGAATTTGTCTATGATGTTTACAATGTTTCTTGATATGTGTTAATAATTGGCACTGTCCGCCAAAGGATCCCCTTAACCAAGTCAATTTCTTTGCAATAACAATTGTGGATGATCAAAATTCTTTACAAGTATCACTTAACCTGTAAACATGTGCTAAGAAAAAAAGTTGTTACACAGTATTTTGTCACACTTCCCATCCCATATCTTGAAGCATCAAAATGGTGAAATATGTCAGTGTACTCACCGTGAAACACATACAGAAATATCCCTGAAGAAGAGAAGAAAATCTGCCCTAAGAGAATTTTGAAGAAGTTTTGAAACCCTAGTTTTCAGGATTAGCGTGTTTTGCGCCACTGTTGGCCTGTGCTGATAGCTTGTTGCAGCATGTTGACCTAGCTACCAGCGTGGCTTTGGATAGGAAAACCTACGTTGAACCTCTTCTAACGGTTTTTCCTAAAGTGGAGGAGAAGATTCTCTTACTAGAAGCCTTGAGAACACGAGCTGAATATTTTTGAATAAGGATATGGTCAAGTTCTCCCATTTTGAGTGAGTGATCCAACATTTAGGGATATTCCCCTTGAGATGTGGGCCTTCTTCCCTATTTTGTGGATTCCCAACTCCCTCTCCTTTCCTATAAATGAAATCCCTTCTATCCCCAACTGGCTGGTCATTACTTGGTTGCATTCCTATGCTGAAACTATGCCTAAATGTTGCCCATCTAACTAATGAGAAGGAGTTCTTGAAGGTCTTGGCTTGGACTTGGAAATCCACCACAAAGGAGGCTTCCAACATCAAGGCACTTATGGTTGTATTCTTCCCTCATTTATATTAATAAATACATAAGATGTTTACTTTCCATAAGTGTATAAATCACTATTCATTTAGCACGATGTTCCTTGATCTGTCATGTAGTTCATGTTAGAATGAATTATGATATGTATGCTTTTGTCTCTCTTGCTTTATCTTCCTTACAGGTACTCATCCATGACGGTGTAAAGAGGATTGAACATGGAAGTGAGAAGGCCGAGGACAACATCAACGAGCGCTTAGCACCAGAGTGAGGTAGGTTATCTATCTTACGTTGCATTTTCCAACATAAACTAGGAAAACCTACACTTGTTTGTTTGATTTGTTGCTAGATCCTCTCATAGGACTAGAGATATAACTTTTGTTCACAGAAGGGATTGTCTTCATAACAAAATGACGACTCCACTGGGGAAGCCTATAACCCTTTCAACCTATTTCTTGTGTTTGGTCTATTTGATCAGTTTGGTCAACTGCTTAGTCATCAGTCATTTGGATTCTATACAGGTCTACTCTTTGAGTTATCAGTCCTTTAGAGTGTTAAGTCTGGACTTTTCTTTGAAATTCTTTTTATTTTTCCCAGTCTTTCTCATCCAATGCGTGTTTTCCTGGAATAGTCGCGCTACCAGCGCGGTTTTCTCAATAACAGTCGTGCTAAAAGTCCTGTCAACATGAGTTTGACTATAACAGTCGCGCTGATCCCTGAATTTTGTGAAATTTTAGGGTTTTTGTCGGTAGGGTCCAATGTTTCTTAACCTCTTAGGTCTTTCCTTGTATTGTGTGCTTGGAATTGTCAGTGTTTTGGATGTTTGTCTTATTAATTTGTGAAATTCATCCCATTACTTTGAAGTATTAGAAGTGAAGTCTGATTGAGTTCTTAGGGTTTTAGGTCGATTGCATTCATCACTTTCTACTTGTTTGTGTCATTGGGATACTGATTTTGTTGTTGATTGAGCATTGCTTGTTCTTTTGGGAATCATTAAGGAACTCCAGTTTCATTTGTTTTAGATTTTAATTCAAAATTTGCTTTCAAAATTGCATTAGGTTAATTTGCATTGAAAAGTCATTTTGGTTTATAATTAAGCATAGATCACATTGCTTGATTCTGAAAGCTGAAAGAAGTGCATTATCATTCATTCAAAAGACAAGTGAAAAACATCTTCATGTAGGCGCATTTGAATCGGATTCCACTTTTACTTTGGTGAGTGCATTGAAAAGGAAAGTGAAAGAAACATGTAGTTGCATGTTAACGAGTTGAATTTCATTTTGCTTTTGTTGGGTTTATTGAAACAGTGAAAGTGAAAGTGAAAGATAGGAGGATTTGTGTGATGCATACTTGATTATTGCATCAGTGTGTTAACCTCTTCCTTATGTTAGATAGCTTTCATCGAATTGAAAAGAATCATTTTCTTCATGTTGGATTGCATCATAGGTTTTCAAGTGACATCGTTTTCTGAGATTTAAAACCAAAACTTAATTGAAGATCAACTTAAAATTTACTTCAATTAACCTAAGGAGCATTTGTCATTAACTAAAAACATTTAGAGGTCTAGGCTGGAGACGTGTTCCAACGTCGTAAAACGTAGCATATGTCGTTGTTTGCCAACATTTTATCTCGAGGGTGAAATCTCGTTCCACATACAGAAGTGTATAGGACCATTCTCCAGTACTTTTGGGTATATCGGAGATGCTCCACGCATGGTAAGTATATGGGAGCACTCTCATCGAACGATTATGCATTAGACAACACTACTACAGACTAGAACTCCCACATATCGTCACATATATTTTGGTAGCCCCCTATAGGTTGCTATCAAGCCATAGGTAACCGAGTCTGCTGCCTTGGATACCATGATACACTAAACACAACATTCGGGGATATTGACAGTCGTACGTTAAGTCCTTAGTTTCAACAAAGTGTATATAGCAGTTCATGGTTGCTTGGTAACCCTTTATGCTTAGTTTTACCACTTTTTGATTTATTTCTTTTTTGATAATAAAATTAATCGACCACGAAATCACCAATTACCCATGAAACGAAAACCTCATTTTGTCCTCAACATTAATGGTTAATTGTAAAATTGGTTTTAAGCCCAAATCATTCGCCAACACACATTTACGATTCATTCTCTGAAAAGACATTGTGGCAAAACCACCCAGCATCCCAAACGAGACCTCGGATATCCATGGAAGTACTAATGCACCTGATTCACCTAGAGTTGTAAGTATCGATAAAATTGAGCTTGAATCTCTTGAAAACTAAGAAGATGAACTTGGTATTGTCCTAAGCATCCAACCTCTTGATTCCTGACCACCTCTAGAGTCGGTAGGCTTGTCCCAGGAGTCTCCTCCAGCTAGTCCTCACTCTTTTTCATATTACTTACTTTTTCCTCCTAATCCACTCTTTGAATCGAATTCTTCTATGTATTTATCACCTCCACATTAGTATAGTCCATTCGATACTCCTAACGTACCGTTGAGTCCTTCTCCTAGACCAACTCAGGTTCCCAACAGGGAGTTGTTCTTGATCATGGCAACAGAAGCTGATAACCCACCTGTAGTGTCAACAACCCAAGGTATTCCAGTGGAAACTTCTAGAACTCACATTCCCAGTACAAAGGTTGATCCTTTGTCACTGCTTCCTCCCGAAGGCTTTCCTTATGTTTTTTCTTCCTACATGACAATGGGGCCAAGTACACCTCCTCCTTATAGTAGTGTTCCCATTGTTCCATCGGGTTATAATTCTCTCGGCAATGCTTTTTCAGATAATTATGGCCCAAGTTCACTGTTTCAAAATCCCATTTGGTCTTCTGGTGGCGCGCCTACTACCAGCTCGTTTGTCCCAAACATGTTGATAACTGCATAGACCCCTATCCAACCTACAATATCGATAAGTGAAACTAATGTTCCTTTCAATCTTTTGGCTCCTCTTGTTGTAGCCACAATAACTGTAGTTCCTAATGTGAGTGGACAACATACAAATTCAGATGTACTAATGTTTGGGGGAAATATCCTCCACCCTACAGACCCGCTACTTTTGGTGGAAGCTACACACCCCCCCACCCCAGGGGGCAAGTCAACCCATTGGTGTTGTTTCTAACCCAAGTGGAACATCAATTCCATCTGTATCAGGAAACATTGGAGGGACACATTTACAAGGTTAGAAAATCCCTTTGACTCAACCTTCCTATCAACAACCTTATACTCCTATAGGCTCACAACATCTCCAAACTTCGTATTAGTAGGCAGGTCCTCAAATGCAGTATGGTCCTCAAATGCAATATGTTTATGGGACTGGCAATCCTCCTCTGTGGCCACAAATTCCTATTCACCTGCAGCAGGGACCCTACCCACAGCCACAACTGTAAGTGTCTCACTCGCATCCATAGCCATAGGTGTCCTACCCACAACCACAACCGCAGGTGTCTTACCCACAGCTACAACAACAGGTTTCTTACCAAACCCAACAAGGACCTTATCAAAAACCCCGACAACAAATTCCTATTCAACCCCACAAGGACCTTACTCACAACTGCAACAACAGATTCCTTACCAATTCCAACAAGGGTCTTACCAAAAACCGTTGCAACAATTACATCAGATGCAACAAGGACCTTACCAAAAATAATATGGTCAATTTTCTTGACAAACTCCATACATCCAATATGGTCTCCAGATTCAGTATGACCAACCTCTTCATGTTCAACCTCTTTATGGTCAAACTCCATATGGTCAACCTCCATATGGTAAAACTCCTTATGGTCAAATGCCTTATGAACAAAATCCACCACAATGGGGGCAGGCCCTAACTCAACCCTACTGGAATGATCAGTTTGGCACATACCAGAGACCCTATACTCCATACAACCCACAACTGCCATTTTTTGTGACCTTGGAATTACCGAATGTGTCAAGGCTCACGAATGACCCAATACTTCACTCATCTTATTGGCCTCCAGTACCAACCAAAATTCCTAGTGATTGCCCCAAATTCGAAGGTAAATTTGGAGAAGACCCCCAAGCACACATTATGAATTATGTTTCTATGGTGTTCCTCTAATTCTTGGGTCGATGATTCTACTCAACTACATCTTTTCCAGCACACTTTAATGGGTGTTGTTGCCAAAAGGTACATAGAGTTCCCTCATGGTGCTTTTCAACACTTCAATACTTTAGCCATGAATTTCCTTAGTTACTTTAAATTGCCTATCTGGAATGAAACTGGAACCCATCTCCTAACGTCTTTGCAACAAATGACTTCTACTCACATCTCTGATCATATCCATGAATGGAGATGTAGGCGTCTTCTTATAAAATTGGATATCCCGGATCAACTCTTGACTGAATGGTTCACAAAACCATTCATACCTCCTATTGTTAAACACATAGCCATGGGTGGTTGTGTGACTGAGGAACAAGCTATCGCTCGTGCCCAGTATCTGGATTTGGTTTATTCACAATCTCGCACATTATATGAAATCTTACCTAGTGCCCAGCGACCTTCGATTGGCCCTGCCTCTTCTCAGCCCATAGATTCACCACCCATCGATGGCATAATTGGATTTGTGGCTCAGTTGTTTAGTAGTACTCCAGCTACCTCTTTAAAACCTAAATCTAATATGGTCGTTGCATCTTCGAAAACTGTCGATACTTGTTATCGGGAAATCTAGTGTCTATGTAGAGCTGCTAGTCCCACTAAGACAGGTAGTTATCTTAGAAACAAATAGATTAAACTTACTTTCACTTTCCTTTATGAGAAGTAGATAGGAGAGGAGCAAAGAATACCAACCTTGATCTTTCGCTTGGTTCTCGGCTTGTTCCTTCTCCTCTTTGACAGATGTTTGCTGCTCTTCCCTTGACTACTCCGCTTCAAAGAGTACCTGTAAAGTCAAGACAACATAATACCTTCAAAGTGCAAATATCTACAGTCATAAACAATATAGGACCAGATATATATTGACCACATGCATGCGTATATCAGCTAACATACAAGAATGTGGAGGAAAACTCGAATAGCTTTATTGATATAGAGGTTAGAAGAGAGGATTACAACCCATTGATCCGACCTAGCGTCATCCTCCCAACATGAAAGCCCTTCTTCACCTCATGAAAAGCTTAGATCACCTAGCACTATGATATTGCACCAGGAAACCAACAACACTTCCTTACAAGATACAAGATTCCAGCCTCTGGATCTCTGGGATGAGGGATCCATATATAGATGATTGCAGGGGGATGAGTCAGCTTCTGGGGTTTTGATTAGTGTCCTCTCTCTAATATTTCTTGATTCCACTTGGAGATTGATGATCTCTCACTCATCCATGGGCAAATTCAGAGAGGCAAGTGTCACAAGAGAAGTTTCTGGAAGATTCCATGATCATCCACCTTGCAAACTATCTCTGCCATTTGTCTACTCTTGCCTATCGCACCCTACAAAAGGGCTTTCTAGTATGCATCACACTTTTTACACTGAGCAGGTGAGATGCATCGCACTCTCTGCACTGGGCAGTCTGTATGGTCCAGTTTTGACCAGTTCTGAGTAGTTTTCTGTGGAGAACTTCTGGGAGATGATGTAATCAACTGACCTTGTTCCTTTAGGGCATGAAACAACACTTTTAGGGACTTAGAAGCTCTTGGTTTATGGACATATGTGATTGGGGTTGCAATGCCCAAATATGTCTATAATAATACTCCTAAGAATCTTGGTAAAGCCTCAGAGGTAAATGTTGTTCAATCTACCACAACAGATAAATCCTTGAAAGAAAAGAAGAAGGGTAAAGGAAAAACTAAACAAGATACCCCTAAATAGGATTCCCAAAAACAGTCAGTTGATGATACACCCAAACGAAATCCTAAGTATCCTTGCCTTATTTGTGATGAAGGTCATTACACCAAGGATTGCCCCTATCGTGTCGAAGTAAGTCGTCTTCTGAAAGGCACTACAGGAACATCGGTCGTGCTTAAAGAAACTTTCCCATCTGAATAGACATAATTGGTAGACGAACCCCATGCCCAAACCTCTGGAAGCTCTCAAGTGTTTATGAGTGGCTTAGAATAGAATTTTGTAGCCACGAGATCCAAAGATTATATGCCTCCTGAGAAACCTGTAGTGGAGAAAGATACCATTGATGTACCCTCTTCCTCCACTCCATCCAATTTTGGTCCTATCCACATCGAGAAACCTAGTGCTGATTCCATCATCCGACCACCCCCTAAAGTTGTTCTTTGGAAATTGTCCTATAATCTCAATGCGCGAGCTGCCCAAAACTACAATATTGTAGAAGATTTATCTCAAGCACCCTCGACGATGTTGAATTTGGAAGCCCTTCACATGTGTCTGTCACCAAGGAAGGCTCCGTTATCCACTATTGGAGGAATTGATCCCACAGATTCTAGTCTGATTACTTTTGATCTTGAAAACCATGTACCTCGCCTACCACCTCAACTTGCTTTCTTTATACAAGTTGTTGTTAGGGGCAAGACTATCCACCAGACTATCATTGATGAAGGAGCATCCACATGCATCGTGTCCATTTCATGTTGGAAAACCATTGGTTCCCCTCCTCTCAACCAGTCTCCGAACACTTTAGAAGCTTTCGATGGTCAAGGTTTCTGTCCATATGGTATTATCAACTCCTCACCCATTCAGTTGGAGGGAAAGACAATCAATTTAGAATTCGAGGTTGTTGATGCCAATCTCAATTACAACCTTTTGCTTGGTCGGAGTTGGACTCATGCAATGTTTTGTTTGGTCTCATCTCTCTTCAATGTACTTCGTTGTCCCCATCAAGGGAAAATTGTCACTGTTGATCAATTAGATTTCTTTTCCTTTGATTATGCAACAGGTAATGTGCCTTATGTTGGGAAAACCGATATCCCTTATGAAAGTGTTGGATCAAGCCTTTTCAAGGATCTTGCCTTAATGGGAACTTTTCCCCTTCCTCCTCCTACCAATGTTGCCTCAATTAACATGATCTTGTCTACTTATGACCCATGGATTATTCCTCGTCCTAACCAGATGGATGATTTTGGTGACGCTATGCCGCTTAGCCCAGTTGAGCAAGCTTATCAAATTGTCCTTTTGTCTTCTGTGATTGCCTCCACAACTCATGATCAATTGAGATTTTCCCTAGACTTGTATCTACATGTTCCTTAGCTTGGTTCTTCTAATTTCGAAGATCCTTTGAATGAAACATTCCTGACTGACGAAAGCATTGTTGGAGTCATGTATCTAGAAGAAACCCCTTGGAATGATATTCATCATCGTTCCTCTTTTCTTCCTAGCCCTGGGTCAATTCTACTTGTCTAGGTACTTACTTTTTCCTTAAACAACTACTATGTTTCAGACACCTATCTTGGTTCATGAAGTCTTGTATGAAGGTAATTTAGGCAAAATTTCGACAACCATGCCCATTGACATCTTGATTAAACTAGAGGTTGCTGAAAATATTCACATAGGGCTTACCTGTTCTCCTAATGAGATTAAAATTTACATAACCCTGTTCAATGATTTCTGTGATGTCTTCTCTCGGTCTTACGAAGAGATGCCTGGCATTGATCCTAGTATCATGGTACATGAGATTCCCACCTATACGGACACGAAACCTGCATGAAAATTTATTCATCTAGTGCACCTGCAGAAGATAGTTTCGATTAAGGGAGAAGTTGAAAAACTTCTAAAAGTTGGCTTTATTTATCCTATTCCGTTGATAGATCGTGTCTCCAATGTCGTTCCAGTAACTAAGAAACAAGGAACCATACAAGTTTGTGTTGACTATTGAGATATCAATTGAGCCTATCCTAAGGATGATTATCCTACTCCCTTCATTAACCAGATTATTGATCAATGTGCTGGGAGTGAAATTTTCTCCTTCATAGACAAATTCTCAAGATATAATCAGATTAAAATCCTTTCTGCAGATCAGCACAAAACTACCTTTATCTGCCCTTGGGGGAATTTCGCCTACAAAAAACTTCCTTTTGGTTTGAAAAACGTTGGTGCAACCTTCCAATGGGTTGTGTCTTATGCCTTCCACGATATTAAAAATATCGTTCAACCATATCTTGACGACTTACCTGCACATTCACTTAAACATCAAGACCATCCAACTCACCTTCGAGCGATTTTTCTTTGCTATCAATGCTATAATATTCGATTGAATCCTCATAAGTGTGTCTTTTGCGTGGAATCAGGTCATCTCCTAGGCTTTGTAGTCTCTAAAGAGGGCATCTGCATTGATCCTCTCAAGGTGGACGCCATTGTCAATTTTCCACCTCCATCTTCCTTACATCGACTCCAAAGTTTGCAGGGAAAGGAAAACTTTCTTCGTCGTTCCATCCCTAATTATGTCGAGCTTGCCAAGGGTTTTACTCACCTTCTGAAGAAAGGAGTCCCATTCATTTGGGATGATGTTTCTAAGAAGTCGTTTGATGCTTTGAAGGCTACCCTCATTAATGCACCTTTGTTGCATCCTCTGAATTATCATCACGATTATCTCATGTACTTGGCCGCTGCTAACAATACCATTGGTATGGTGTTGGTTCAGGATGGTGATGGTGGAAATGAGTATGTTATGTATTACTTGAGTTGAACCTTTTCTATGCCGAGACTCGATATGCTCATATATAAAAGTTGGCATTAGCAGCAGTTCATGCTTTCCAACATTTTCGTCACTATATTCTTCTATGCAAAACTGTAGTGGTATCTGATTTCAACCCCATGACCTATATTTTGTCTCGTCAGTTGCTTGGGGGAAAGTAATCCAAATGGATTGTTATCCTGCATGATTTTGACTTAGAATTCACCAAAGCTAAGTACAAAATATCACTTGTTTTTGCCAAATTAATTTGTGACCTTCCCTATGCAAACACAACTGATGAATCTGATGAGCTTACTCCTGAAAAGTCTCTCTTCCTTATTAGCACCCACAATCCATGGTATGGGAATATCATCATATATCTCCAGACTCAGACCTTTCGATCAAAGTTATCTCGCTTTGAGCGACGCTGAATCCAATACCAGTCCCAACCCTACCACATTATTGGGGATGCCTTATACTGACTTGGCGTCGATTCAGTCCTTCGACCATGTCTAACACATGAGGAAGCTAAGAAAGATTTAAATGACTGCCACTCTAGAGCCTGTGGCGGTCATATGTCAGGATATGTTACCACTCAAAATATCCTTCGTGCTGGTTATTTTTGGCTATCTATTTTCTAAGATTACATTCTTGCAGTCTAAAAATGCCATGCTTACCAAATTTACAACCAGAAGTTGCGAACCCCCCCTACTCCTTTACACCTAGTTATCATTGTTGGCTCATTTTCCAAATGGGGCATTGATTTTATGACATGTAACCCTCACTCAGCCAGTGGGCATGGATACATCATCATTGTTGTTAATTATTTTACAAAATGCGCCGAGGCGATGCCTACTTACTCTGTTGATGGTGAAACTGCAGCTTTGTTTTTATTCGACCATGTCATAGCTCAGTTTGGTGTACCATGGGCCATAGTCACCGACTATGGCTCCCATTTCCAAAATCACACGATGACAAAACTCACTTTTCGATTGGCCTTACATCACGATAGCTCAACTCCTTACTACCCATAGGCCAATGGCCAAGTTGAGGTTGTTAACAAAGTTTTGGTTACAATGCTTCAACGAACCATTGGGATGCACAAAAAGAACTGACATCTCATGCTTTTTTTAGCATTATGGGCATACCAAAAAACTATCAAAACGACGACCGGATTCAAACTTTTTAAATTGGTTTATGTTTTGGAAGCCACCCAACTTATCAAATGCGAAATCCCATCTTTAAAACTAGTTGTCGACTTACTTCCTGATACTTCACCTGAGGAAGAGCGGTCACTTTATTTAGAATGTCTTGATGAGACTCATCGAATTGTTGCATTAGTAACCGAGTCTAAAAAAAACGAGTTAAAATTCAATATGACAAAACTGTGACCCCTTGTGCATATGCAGAAAGTGACTTAGTACTGTTATATGATCAGGCTAATGACAAATTAGGAGCCAGTAAATTCGATCCTAAGTGGCATGGACCCTACATTGTTAAACTTTTATCACAAAATGGTACATACGAGTTAGTTGAGTGTGATGGAAATTAGTTGTCTGAGCCCAACAATGGGCTCTACCTCAAAAAATATTATGTCTAGATTTTCCATAGATACCTTGTACATTAGTGTGTTTTTTAGTGTGTTGCTTTTGGTGTGAATGTTTGCATTTTTGCGAACATGTTTTCCCTGCTTACTGTGTGTTCCACTTGGTTTGCAAATGTTGACGAACCTTCTTCCTCATATCAGTTTCGCTAATGGCGCTTTCCGTAATACACAAAATCTCTCTTCCGCTGCATGGGCACTCTATGCTCCCGATGGTGAGTTAGTGAGTTTACAGGGCATATGTCTAGGTTTTACAAAGAACAATATTGCAGAATATAGTGTGGTTATCAAACTATTGTCATAATTTATTTCCCTTGGTATTAGGGCATTATTTGTTAAAATTGACTCGCAACTCCTTGTATTATAGTTAAACGTGCATTATTTTTTCAGAAACCCTAATATTCTAAGGACATATTTATCTGTTCGTCTCTTGGAAATAAATTTTGATTACTTTACTTATCAACATATTCCAAGACATCTAAACGCATTAATAGATACATTGGCAAATCATGTATTAGATAGGCATCTGTGACATATGTAAAATAAAAACCATCACATAGTAGGAATAATAAACATAAGAAGTAAAACATGTATATATATATATAGAGAGAGAGAGAGAGAGTTTGCAAAATGTATGTTACATCAAAATATCAAAATTTGTGTCCTGAGACACATGGATTCTTGAGCCTACATAGATGCAGAAAAATGAAAAGTAGAGATAGTTATTCGGCAACATGGTTCTCAAGGTAGCACGAAACAACTTTGATGACTCGGTTTAATAACCGACATAGTCTGGCTGACACTCCTATAGTATGCCTCTGATATTGCAGTGGCACCTTGTTAATAAACGCATACTCTGGAATACCTCTTGTCAAGGCTTCTAGGTTGCATTCCACCTCTACTATCGGGTCAGCTCCCTCCTCATAGGGTGCATCATCAATCTGTCGTGCCACCCTCCTAACTATCAGAGAAACCCCTGGAGGTCTCTCTGGTCCAACATCTGGGAAAAATAATAAGTTTCAAATCTCAGTTCACATAAAACAAAAACATAAAAAACTTGAAAAACTTAAAAAATAGTTTTTTACCCACATCAGTCCACTGTGTACCAAGTGGAAGTGGAAGGTTAGGATATTCCTGGAAATATGTACCGGTGTATGCCCAATCGTCTACCATGATTAGCTTCTGACGCAATCATCCAAATAATGCTGGAGGAAAAGACATTTGTTGAACACCTCCATGACGAGGCATCAACTCACCCCACCTCAGCAACCGTGGATCCCTAGGCCCTGGAGCCTCCACCTCTATCCACTGATATCTGAATAATGGTACATGTTCTAACAAGAACATCACCAAGATAGATCCATTGTCGAACTGTTTCAACTTTCCTGTCTTGCATTTCATGAGTTGGTCCTTCATGTTGACCAACAATCCTTCACACCAATTAAAAATTGTGGGACTTAGACAATCTACGACATACTAAAAATTAGATTTAGTCACTTCATGCAAGGCCTGAGCTCCAACTATTCGAGCCATGGTATGGAAAATTGTTCTTAATGGGAAATTCCTCATAGTTTTTATATCTATCTTCCCACTCTTAGTTTTCCAAGAGCCTGGGAAATGTCTCGCGATCAACATATTTGTACTCTCCCCTCTCGCATGAGAACCAGACAACTGAAACTCTTGTCCCCTTCTAAACAAACCCATAATGAAATAGATGTATGTGATATATGTCTCAAGTTCTTGGTCCCTAATAATAAATAGTTTGCCTTCTACATCCCACCAACTGACCAAATGATGCTCAATTTGGGTCTTAATCCCAGGAATACGAAAGAATTTCAGTAACCCACATGTCTGAAGGGCTACTATGAAATTTGGGTCTTGGGCTGCCTAATGATCTTCTGCTTCATGCCCTCTTTCCTTCCATTTGATCACCAATTTTCACTTATTAACCTGTGGAACATCTATAAACCAAGATTTTATGAGCTTCTATGGAAAAAAATTCAGGAAAAAATAATTAACCATGGAGTATTTTTCAAAAAAATTATGTCTCTATGCTAATGCATCTGTTTCCCTATTTTTTTCCTTGCTTTCAGCATGCCGACACAATTGATCCTAGGGTTAGCAGCATAGGTCCGATGGTTAAAATCCACACTAATTTCCCCCGACGTAATTTTTTTACCAATCCTTCTTACCATATATTCTATGGATGAAAACACTTAAAATCAAAACTAAAATGTAGAGGAGGGAAAAATCTCTTACCTGCAGCAAACTTATTGTCGAATGGTGTCCTGGATTGGTCACACTCCTTGCCTGAAGATCGAAGAAAATTGGGGTAAAAAGTGCTCTCCAACTTACCAAATGTCAAATGGTAAAAATGTTTTTACTTTTTGAATTTTTATAGGTTTTATGAGATATTTTTACCATTTAGGGAACATTTTTCTTATATTTTAATATTTTTTCTCGAAATGGGTAATGTGCGTTCACTTGTGCAACGATAGGTCATGGATAAATGGTGACAATGATTAATTTTGACTAAATCAATGAGTTTTATTTTATCACTTTTTCAGACTCGAAAAAATGAACGAAAAAGGAACCCCCTAGAGTCATCTTTCAGCTCTTTTCCAACTCTCGAAATATGAAAAGATTGTCGAGTACTTGTCTTTTTGAACTTGTCAAAGTAAATGAAATGACGTCTACTTAGTATAAGTTTAACCCTTTTCCAGACTGAGATATACTATTGTATGAAAAGGAATACCTTAGTCACACATGGCTAAGAGGTTCTTTTGGATATCGTTTTCTACCTTTTTAGATTCAAGAGACTATATACAAAAATGGACCTTTAGATTTTCCTTTTTGCCTCTTTTTAAAACTCTCTAAACATGAAAAAGATGTCTATTTATCCCTCCGTCAGACTCGTAAAACTTAAACGATGCAGGAGTTGTCACCATGAAGAGACCGAGTTTCTTCTTCTTAGGACTCGTTAAACTTACTAGGATGGATTCATCCTAAGGATGAACTTATACGACAGGAATATGCTATCCTCTTCAAGCTTGCAATAAAAAATAATGAGGTACTCGCTAGAAATAGTGGGGAAAAATGAAAGTGAACACGTCCTGTATTTTGTAAATGAAACATGTCGCTCTTGAACACACCACTTATTTGTCACTCATCTCAGGTTTGGGTTATCCTCACTTCATCTCTTGCCTTCTTGGGTTTTAGGAATCCATTTATCTCTCATCTGATTATACCATATTGTCATCATGACCTTTGTTCCTACGCTGAGTCAAATGTTTCCAAACTCCAGAGTCATGTCACTAGTATGTTCAAGAGGAGTCCTATCTGCAATTATTATGACTTACATCCCGTCAGACCTTTTTGCAACAATCATGGATCACTCTTATTTACTCTCCTACATCCCTTGTTTTGTGTCGATGATGTGGGATACATTATGGCCCTCCTTTAATGGATCGCTTCTTGCCGACTTCAACTCATTATCGAGGAAGATGATCTAGAAACTTCCTTTCAGTACCTTGGATCTTGCATGCCGTAATGGCAAGTTCTTCGCATTCGACGATAGGTTCACACCATTGGCCTTCGATCGAATGATTCTGAGGGTGTTTGAATTCAACTTCATTGTTCACACTCGTGGATTGTGATGTTGTACCTTGAGAGCCATTGTCATTGTTGGTGGTTTCCCTTGTGCCTGTTAACAGTTTACATCATTGACTGGTAATCAGGTGGTTTTCTATCATGTTTTACTGTGACACATCTATTCACATAGTAAAATTCATACATTGATTGGACCGAGACAAAGATGAAGACCCTGGGTTTCATCTGATAAGTCCAGGTTGGGTGGAGCTATGAGCTATTCATGATTGTACACATGATTCCCTCTATACAGATCGCTGCGACCATACCACAGGTCCTTAAATATGATCCTTTTTTTGGATGACTATGTCCATGTCATTGATTCTTACACATGATCCCTTCTATTTGGATGGTTGTATCCATGCCATGGATTCATGTATTGTTAGATGCTTATTTAGAGATGTATTATTAGGTATATTTACATCAGAGATGTTAAATATATATATTGTATCATGATTGATTTGCAGGTCTCCTGACAATGTTTCTCTGGGTCCTTCCCTTGAATTGTAAAGAATTTCACCCATCACTCCCTGTTCTGCCTTCATGCTTTAGGGGGCATCTGTTACACAGTATTTTGTCACACTTCCCATCCCATATCTTGAAGTATCAAGATGACAAAAGATGTCAGTGTACTCACCATGAAACACATACAAAAATATCCCCGAAGAAGAGAAGAAAAGCTGCCTTGAGAGAATTTTGAAGAAGTTTCCATGAAACCCTAGTTTTGTGGATCAACGCGTTTTGCACTATTGTTGGCATGTGCTGATGGCTTGTTGTAGCATGTTGACCTAGTGCTTCCATTACGAATTTTGATAGGAAAACCCACGTTGAACCTCTTATGGTAGTTTTTCCTAAAGTGGAGGAGAAGCTTCTCTTACTAGAAGCCTCGAGAATGGCGAGTTGGATATTGTTGAATGAGGATATGGTTGAGTTCTCCTATTTTGATTCCTTGATCCTACCTTTAGGGATATTCCCCTTCAGATGTGGACCTTCTTCCCTCTTTTGTGGATCTCTAACTCCCTCTCCTTTCCTATAAATGAAATCCCTTCTATCCCCAACTGGTTGGTCATTGCTTGGTTGTATTCCTATGTTGAAACTATGCCTAAATGCTACCCATCTAACTAAGGAGAAGGAGTGCTTGAAGGTCTTGGTTTGGACTTGGAAATCCACCACAAAGGAGGCTTCCAACATTAAGGCACCTATGGTTGTATGCTTCCCTCATTTATATTAATAAATACATCAAGTGTTTACTTTCCATAAGTGTATAAATCATTATTCATTTAGCATGATGTTCCTTGATCTGTCATGTAATTCATGTTAGAATGAATTATGATATGTATGCTTTTGTCTCTCTTGTTTGATCTTCCTTGAGGTACTCATCTGTGACGGTGTAAAGAGGATTGAACCTGGAAGCGAGAAGGTCGAGGGCGACATCAACGAGCTCTTAGCATTAAAGTGTTGTAGGTTATCTGTCTTACTTTGCATTTTCCAACATAAACTAGGAAATCCTACACTTGTTCATCTAGTTTGTTGCTAGATCCTCTCATAGTACTAGAGATATCACTTATGTCCGTAGAAGGGATTATCTTCACAACAAAAGAAAGTTCCCATCCCAATATAAATTGGAATTTTGAGTTGAATATAAACCCAATTTTGAAGATACACACAATTTGCTTTTATTAGAGATTTTATTTAAATTATATTATTAAAGTGATGATTATCCTTTGGGACCAAAATTACTAGAGAACATGGCAATGTGTCTCCAAATTTAAGTCCTAAAGATGACCATGACAAGGATGTTTCTTTTTTTAAATTCAATTATCAATATAGATCATCTCCAAGAACTGAAAGAGCCAAGAGCTTTACATTTTCAAAGCTTGATGCTTGTTTAAAATTTGGGGCCATTTTAGGGTGTTATTAAGGGGCACCTTATCTTAAACATCACCTTCAAAGGAGACATTAAGCCTCTAGCATTTTTGGCAAATTGATCTCCATGGGATTTTCTTATTGCTTCAATGAGATGTTAAAAAAAAACAAACCAGCAGTGCTTTTTATCAGCCAAAATGGCATTAGGTACCCCCCCAACCCTTCTTCCATGCATATTCCTCCTTCCTTATTTATCTTAAGATCAATAAAAATGACCAAAATGATCCAATGGAAGCTCAGATGAATAGAACCTTGGAAACCAAGAATTGGTGGACAAAATTTGTAGAATTTTTACCCTCAAACAATGGGAAGCCCTCACTTTCCTTCTTCATCTACATGGTATTAGATAGAGGTATAACTCACTCTAGGGCCAAAAGTGTTTAACAATCATGAAAGAGTTATTATGGAGACAATCACCTACACACACATGGTGTGGGACCTGCCATTGGCATTACACCTACCATTTGGGTTATTTGGTCTTCATTCACGAAAGGGTACCATTGTTTCCTTGCCTTTGGAATTTTGGACCTTCACCTATGGGAACTTGAGTTATCATGGTCTGATTTTGGGGACATAGAAAAAGAGTCACACTCTTGTTATTCATTTTTCAACTAAACTTTTACCTACTGCAATATCTATTATCCAACTAGTTTTGAAATGTTCTCAATAATTATGGTTGTTAAACAAATTGAAAAAAATAGGCTACAAGGAAATGGGAATTTCTTCTAGAAGTTATTATGCTTAGTCTTCTACATCATCCTAATCTTGATAAATTGATTAGTTATTGTGTTAATTTGAAATTCTTGTGGGTCTTCGGCTGTGAAAAATAGAAGAATTGATGCATGATGGCTGATGATGAGGTTACAGGTGTTTGTGATGCATTTAAACAATTGGTTTTTAAATAGTGATTTCAACAAAGAGATTGATTATAATTTCCTTGTTAGCATGGGTATAACCTTTGAAAATGAAATATAATAGTTATGATCAATATGCATATGTGTTTGTGAATTTGGAAGCAAACTTACGTAGATGTTGTCTTTGGTTTGCGATATATAGTTGTTAACAATTCCATGGATGCGTGAACAACTATAGGGAAATAGGTTGAGTCTACTAGCATATGGAAGACTCAGTGACAGAGACAGGGAAAAGAAGTTGATTTTTTTACACGTATGTATGCATGGCATGATGGCGAGGAGTCCCATGAATGCCGGACTCGGGGCACTTAGTCTAGTTTGGGAATTTTTTTATTTGATGATTTATGTGCTATTATTTTAACCTTTATTTGTGCGATTTCATTTATGAACATGCATGGCCATGCTTCTTTTGTGTGCAATTTTCCTATATGATTGCGATTGTGGATTTTATTTTTCTTTTGCAATGTTGGCTTTGATTTTGCCTCTTGCATGGCATGGTGATTTTATAACTTCCCTTGATTTACATACTTGGGTACCTTGGGGCAATATAGTCGGGTGGTAGGAAGCCACAAATTTATGAGGAAGAGGAAATGTATAATTTTGCATCGATACGAACATGCTGAAGAAAAGGTAATATGGAAAATCATGAGGCAAATTGGCATGAACATGGTAACAAGCATATGCAAAAGAAAAAGGGTAAGTGGAATGTGACATGACAACCAAGTAGGATGGTTGAGTCCATCTAACAAGATGGAAAAAGGGAGTTCCCTTAACCCTAACTTTAATTGCACATGTGCTTATATAATGTATATATGATTATGTTGATATGAAGATGCCATTTTGACTGATAGGTCTTGTCAGGATTCATTCTTTTGGAAGAATGATTGATGCATGCAGTACAACAAGGAAAAAGACATGCAGGTGGAGCAAGTACTCTAGACTCCTATTGTGTATCAGGGGGAGCTCGAACAAAGTTTTGGATTTGTTTATTGATTTGAGGGTGGAGGTATAAGCCTTTGGATGCCCCTACCCTTGTGTATATGTGTATGTGTTGTATATGTATAAATGTGTATATGTTGTATAATCTCATATGCATCTTTGTGATATGTGTATGTGGAATCATGTTATGTTTACGTGATATAACACCACATGTATATGTATACATGTTTGTTACTTATCTAGGCTCGTGTACTATGTATTGTTTCTGGGTGTAGGTGGGATAGCCTCTGGATTCCCAATATTTTTGTCGAGAAAACATTACCTAGTTTGGTAGTGCCCATAGTTGCGAGTGGACTTACATAGCATGACTGTGGGGTAGGTACTCAGGAATTTAGCCTGGAGGGTATTTGGAGCCCTGTAGCAGCATGATTTTGATCCAACATGACTGTGGGGTGGGTACTTGGGCATTTAGCCTAGAGGGTACCTAGAGCCCTAAATCAAAATGGTTGTTGAGATGGTACCTTGACGAATAGTCTAGAGGGTACCTAGAGCCCTAAATCAAAATGGTCGTTGAGATGGTACATTGACGAATAGTCTAGAGGGTACCTAGAGAATTGGAGAAACCACTTTGAATCGACACTTTGGTTTTGGAGGACATGATATCGTTTGGGTGCTTGTCAGGATAGGAAATCGACCCCATGTGTGTACAAGAAAAGAAGAATTCATCAAATCAAGACAAGTACCATTGCTTTATGGATATTCCAAACTTTTAAATTATGAGCATGATTATTGATATATGGGATATTTGATCCAACCCCATGAGATGTTCTAGTTTATGGTTATCTTATTTATGCACTAACTCGATATGTTGTAGAAATTGTGGAAAATATCGAGTTCACTACAAACATAGACTACTAATGAGGTATAATTTACATTCATTGCATTTTTCTTTATGATGAGTATCATGGGATCTATGTATCTATGATGCAGCAATAAACATGAGATTTATCACCTTATATGAACAAAGTTGGCCACAAGATGGAACACCATTAGTGTGCAAAATACAAAGATTTTAGAAATGGGGCCATTGCGGGACACTAGAGCCAATGGTTCCAATTGATTGCAATAAGGCATTCTATGACCATTATGATAGTGTGAGGTAGGGATATACCTTAGTTTTGAGACTCCTCTGATGCATGGAAGGGGGGGTGACCGGATTGCCCGAGGGACTGGGAAGTAGTGAAGGGAAGTCCAAAAAATATTTTTGTTTTGGTCATTAGCATATTTGGTTGGAATAAAAAGCACATTTGGGGTGTGCCTGGAAACAATGAGCTGGGAATTGTTTGTTGAAGGAACAAGGAGTGAAAGGATAACAATGTTAGACATTGGAGGCAGGTGTTACACAATATTTTGTCACGCCTCCTGCAATTCCCTGTGATATACCCTGAAGTGCCCAAAACATGACCATTATACAATATACTCATCCGTGTATACCACTTAGATCCCTCCTAAGACTTTGATTGAAAAAATACATTAAGATTTCCATAATAGCTCTTAAAACCCTAAAATGAGAGTCATCGCTCTTATGAAGCTTAAAACCGCGATGGTTTCCTATTGCATTGTACTTAACTAGAGATGGCATTACTCTGTTCTCTTGCATACCCGTGATTATCCCAAAGAGGTAGCTTTCCCAAATAAAATGAGAAGCTTCGTGATTTAGAAGCTTCCAGAGTGATGAGCTAGAGGTTGTTTTGCATAGATGAGGTCGAATCCTCCCAACTTGGCCTCTTGGTCTTATCCCTATGAGCTACCTCCTTCAGATGAGGGCATAATACTATCTTTGGAGAAGTCCTAACTCCCTTTCCCAGTATATAAATTCATCCTCTCCCATTCCCAAATGGTTGGTCTATGTCTATTTGCACCCTTATGCTGAGATTGTGCTTAAGGCTATTCATTTGACTTGGAGAAGGAGTGCTTGGAGAGTTCTTGTCTTGGACTTGGATTACCACTCAAGGAGAGCCTTTCAACATCAAGGTTTTGGTTGTAAGCTTCCCTTTATTTTCTAATAATATACAATTGCTGGTTAATCTTCCCAAAATATATATGTTCATGTATTATTTAGATTTGTTGATTACAGTAGTGATGATCGCTGCTTTTCTCTTCACAGGTGCAATGATTGCAAAAGTTAAAGAAATTTAGGGTTTGTCTTCTTGTTTTCAATTCTTTTTGCCTTCTCCTAGTGCTTTACCAGTGTGATCTTAGTTTACTATTTTATTGTCTGATTGCAATTGCCTTTTAGCTTGGTTTAAGTGTGTTTTAAGTTTGAATAACCTTTTAGGGTTTCTAGGTCTTCTAGGTCATCCTTCATGCGCTCGTTGATCTCCTCATCAGAGATCAATTACCCGTGTTTGTTACACAACATTTTGTCACTGTCGCTGTACTCCCCGTTCCTTGATCCTATAGGACCTCTACCGTGAACCCCACATGCTTTGCCTTTATGAAGAAACTCCCATTGTGTCCCTCTTCATGAGCAGATCATTTCCTTTTGCACCATTTCCCCTGAAAATTTTGTTTTGCCCAGTTTACAAGACCAACGCTAATGGCCTTTGTCTCCCCTGTGCTGATGTGCAGAGGTTAGCACTACTCCTCGCGCCGGTCGGAGCAATTGAGCTATGCTCTAGTCATGTCGATCATGTTATGAAAAGTTTTTTAAATTAGAGCTGAAGCTTCCAGCTCTAGAAGCTCCATAACGGAAGTTTGGTAAATGGTTTGTCCAGATGGGGTCGAGGATGATAGTTTGGGCTCCTTTCCCCTATGATGATGGAACTACCTCAAGGGATAAGTCCTTATCCCATGAGAAGAGGATCCATCTTCCATCCATATTTCCTATATAAACCTCCCTTCTTCCCAAGCACAAACTAGTCCTAGTCACAGTTGATAGTTTTGGCTGAGTGTGAATGTTATAGTCACAATTGATAGTTTTGGCAGAGTTATTGTTGAGTGTTGATACTATTTTGGAGTAGAAAAGCAAGTTATTACTAGTTGTAGCTACTTAGTTGTGTGGGCGAGAAGTGCATTTTGGTTTGGAGTGAATCCCAAAGGGAAGATCCTTTAAACTATTGTTGTTTGAAGCCATCATGGAATGCTAGCAGAAGTGTGTGGGAACCTGGTCTTGTCAGAGGAAGACTGCGACGTCAAGACAAATGGTTGTAATCTCTCTTTGATATTAATATATGCAACTATCGATTGATTTCCTACATGTTTTGTAATATTACATATTCAAGGTTTAATGTTTCTTGACTTGTTAAGTAGGTTGAATTGCAATTTGTCTATTATTATGTTTGTGGTCTATTGTTGTTTACTTGTTTCAGGAGCTTGAAGAAGGAAGTGAGAGATCGCTGGAGCGAGCAAGCGAGGACATCATCAAGCAGGATAAGTGAACCAAGAGGTAGGTCCTCTTGATTGATTCTAACATAAGGAAATCTTCCATAAAATGTATCTGTTGTGGCTAGACCCATCGTCGGGCTAGAGGAATTCATTCATGTTCGCACTTATAATTTTACTTCATCACAGTGTTAAAGAGTCTTTTGTGTGATTGGCCATCCTTTGCAAATCACTTTTGGTTCTTGTCTCTTAAGTTGGTTTCATTAGAGTGTCAGATTTAGTAGATACTGTGAAAGTAGCTTAAGTTTCATTTGACAAGCAATAGATTACAATTTGATTGTCTCATTTGAATCGAAAGGAAGTGTTTTCTTTGAGTTTGTGTTTCGAAAAGCGAAAGTGAAAGTGTTTATCTTTTCATAGTTTTCGAAGCATTTTTTGTTGCATTCAAATCATTACTGTGAAAAATATTTTCATGTTTTTTTGGCTTGTTTGCATTCTCTTTTACTTTTTGCACTAGATTACATTGATTGCACTTAAGTGAAAAAAAAGAAAAAATCATCATTGCATTTTAAGGTAGTTTACTTTAAAATCGTTTTTGGGCATTGCATTTGTTGTGAAGTGAAAGATTAGATTTCACATTTTGCATTTAGCATTGGAAATTGTCATCGATGCCTGTTTGCTTGTTTGATGCATGATTTGGATGATCTTCTTCCTTATATAGATAACTTTCATTGAATTGAAGGATTTCATTTCGTCATGTAGTTTCATTTTTGGAACAGGTAACATCGTTAAGGCCTTTAAATCGAAACATAATTCCAAGATCAACTTTAAAATCTATCAATTAATCTAAGGAGGATTTGAAACATTAACATTCATTCTTAGTGATCTAGGATAGAGACGTGTTCTGGTGTATTTAAAACATAACAACTATCGTTCACTTCAACATTAGACAATGCTAGCACAGACTTGTGCTCCCTATACCGTTGTGTATATAAAAGGAGACCCCCATAGGTTACAAACCTTTATCCATAGGAGGCCAAGTCTGCCACCCTATAAATGTGATACACCGAACACAACATTCGGGGATATTGCCTGCACATACATCAAGTCCTTGGTAAATTTATTTGCTGAGGTGTATATTGCAGTTCACGGTTAATTGGTACTCCTTTTTACCTAGAGTCACCTGCGTAGTCATTTCGATCTTTTCTGACTCTTTAAATTTGAAAAGATCATCGAGCAACTTATCCTTTAAAGCTCGCTAAACCATCAAAAGTGACTAGCTTCACCTTTTCGTCCTTTTCTCAACCCTTAAAAGATGAAAAGGCAAAGTTTTTGTTTCTAAAAATAACTGCCCACAATCAAGATGTTGAACCCAAGTTTCTTGGACCCATATTGAGTAATTCCATATTAATTTCAAGATTAATAAGCCCTCAATGAATATCCTTTCCTTTTCTACACTTGAGAGGAAGTCATCGTGGCTGAAAGAAAACATTGAGTTCATCTCACAGTTTCCCTTCATTGTTTGATATTGAAGGTTCCTCCCAAGGAGTTCATTTGGAACTTCCTCAGTCACTTGAAGATCAAGGTTTTAAACTTGGGATTATTCCAAGTATACAACCTTTATCTTCTCATCCACCTCCATCGGGTTCCTGGTCACCTCAATAATTTGATCTTGATACCCCTGATAATCCTATTCAGACCGTTGAGACTCTGCAAACTCCTGAGAGTCCGCAGAGGCTTGTTATTCATCTGCCGAATCCGCTATTCGATTCTGTTGTGATGTCTCCTTAGCGTCCTTACAATCTGTACAATCCGCCTGGTATTCCTTTGGATTTTCCATCTACAGAGTCAGAGGGTGAAATACCAAAGTCTCCTCAGGGTCATCCGAAATTCTCTACAACTCACACTCCTTAGTTGCATGAGGAGCAAGACTATGAATTTCCTCTTGAAGGTTTTCCTTTTGTAAGAAGAACCCCATATCATATGTTCCCTGAAACCAATGGACCTTTGCTTCCACATGGTTATACCACCTTAGCGAAATTGGTTTTAGGAACGCCCAGTGCTTCATCATTATACCAAAATCCTATTTGGTCATCTAATGCCATGCCTACTTCTAGTCCATTCATTCTAAACACGACCTCTCGCACTTCTGTACAAAATTTTGTCACTTCAGTTCTTGCTCAACCTACGATTCCATCACAACCTATCTTTTCGTTTCAACCAACCCTTCTGGTATAGCTGACTATTTCAGGTCAGGTTTCAGTTAGTTCTTCTACCCCTCTGTTGAGTGGACAAAACGTGCCACCTCCTAGGGGGCAAGATCCGAATACTCCTCTTGTGTCGAGTGGGACCAATGTGAGTGGATTACAAACTCACATGGTTAGAGTTAATCAATCTTATTATGGTAGTATTCCTAACCCTGTTGGTCTAGCCGAGTCAGGAAACATCCAATATCGACAACCTTATATGGCTCTGATTCCACTCCAACAGGCTTATGTCCCATATGGTTCACAATCCTTGGTTAATACATCTTACATTCCTCAAGAAGGAGCTTATCTCTAGCTTGGCCAATCTTTCGTTCCTGGTGGATATGGTCAAATACAATTTTGGAATTATCAATACCCGAAGGGCATATCCCAAGGAACCGTCTGTTGGATACCTATACCAATAGGTTTCATATTTCATGATTGGATATCAAAGGTCCAAATATGCTCAGCTTTGACAAATGCAAAGATCCCATATTTTCCTAAGAAGGCAGTGTCTATATCAGTTTTCATA
>APFE031481722.1:33925-107122 GCA_000404065.3 Pinus taeda | reverse complement strand
GGAATTGCTAACAGAACTGAAACCATTTCCATAATCAAGAGGACTACAACAATGAAGAACCTCATTCAAACACTGGACAGAAGGGTACATGACATGCAAGCTGATATAACCAAGTTCTAGAATAGGTTCACAGCACTGCAAGACAAAGGGCTCCCCAGTCTAGAAGAATCAGGAAAGCTTCTCTCTTATGAGAAGTATATCAAAAGACTAAGCACCTTTTCAGCCATGCAGATTGCTGAGGCTTCTGGGTCATCCACAGCAGGCCCATTAACAAGACAAGCTCTGTTTAATAAATTAGACAATTTGTTTTTTATTAAAAATGAGGTAGCACATTTATTTGATAAACCTCCCGATTTTTATAAGTATACTGAAGCTGATGAGACCGTTGGGCTAATTTTGAAGCAGCAGCTTCCTCACCCAGATAATTGGCAGGACTTGATAAGACTACTTTTGAATCAGGGGTGAAAAAGAAAACGATTTTCGTAGCAATACAGTCAATATTACACTTACAGGTGGGCAAAGACACGACAGAAAGCATAAAGACACTGAGCCAGCTCAGCACAGGCACTCAGCATCGACAACAACATCAGCAGGTACAGGGGGCAGAGTCAAGAAAGATACAGACAATCAAAGGCAGTAAGACACTTTAATGCTTCATTCATGAAGAACAGCGCAGATTAAAGTCCGCAGTATTCAAAGGGCAAAAGCCATTCTGACAGCATTTAAAAGCCTTTACTATCATTTATACTTGTAATAACTTCTCATCTGCTTTATCTACACAAGTGTAATAGATTTTTCTTCCTCAGATGACCTCATTCCTGAGATATTTTGTAGACAACTTCTATATATTCCCCCTCGTGTTTTTTGAGAGGGGTTGGACTCCGGATGTAAGATTTTTCTTTTCTGAGATATTCTCTGCTACTCTGATATTGTAAACTTCTCAGACAGTTTAATACAAAGGCAGTGGGATTTCTTCAACGAGGTGTTCTCTCTTGGTCTCTTGATGGTGTGTGGCGCAAAGTTGCAGGATTCCTGTTCATTACATGACTCAATAAGTTTTCTAATGGCTCATTAAGTTATGAATGTTTCCAGTTATTCCATCTGTTTTTCATACTTCCTGTTTCTCATGTTCCCTCTGTGTTCATAACTCTAGACAGTAAAGAAAAAGGATAGCTTCAGGATTTAGTTATTCACTACCCTGAGCTCAATCTGAGCTGCCTCGTATGTTTTCTTCTGCTAAAGCGTTTAAATTGTAATTCTTGAATGCTACCTTTAAACCATACCCTTACTGTGCATTGTTGTTTTAAGAATTCAAGTGATTGCTCTTAGATGACATGCCTTTTCACCAATATACAGCCTAAAGTAACGAAATCTTCATTGCTCATTACTAGTTGTATATGCACCACAATCAAAATTTCACAGTTTGTTCCATGAAATGCACACAGGCCCTATAGCTTTTCCTCTTCACCGAAATCAAGCTTTCAAGAGAAACACTCCTAGACCCCATTGCCCAATGGATTAATCATCTATTTTGATATACTTTAGAGGAAACAGAAGCATCCCCCCAACCAAATACACAAAACAACCAAAAAACTCATATCACAAACTAGCCTAAAATCCTCACTGAAAGCAGTGATAAATCTAATAGAGAGAGCCCTCTCTGACTGCAGCTGGGCTAGAAGCTGCAGCCCAAAGATTGGTTAGTGGTTACCCCGGCCGTATTCTCTTGGGAGTCAAAGAGAACAACCTGGGTGTTAACACCGTCCAACATCCCTTTCAAAAACAAGGGAAACCTTTGCAGCAGCAAGGGAAATCTTCACAGTAGCAAGGGAAACCTTTACAGTAGCAAGGGCAAACATTGCTGCAGCAAGGGCAAACATTGCTGCAGCAAGGGAAAACATTGCTGCAGCAAGGGCAACTTTTACAGCAGCAAGGGAAACCTTTGTTGTAGTCTCAGCAGCCTTTACAGCCGCAAACTCAGTTTGTTCAACAGTCTACCCAACCTTTGTACTCGTAAGGCCAACCTTGGTAACAACAAGGTCAGCCTTTACAACAACAAGGTCAACCTCTGCAACAAGCTCAATATGTATATCCACAAGGTCAACCCTTGCAAGCACAAGGTCAACCCCTGCAACAACAGGGTCAATATGTTCAATAACCTTATAATCCGCATGTTGTGTACAATGCTTATCAACGGCCTTTGCTAGGACAATATTAAACCTACCCTGGACCCAATCCACCTTATGGTCAAGGTAACCCTCAGTGGGGACAAAATCAAGTTTTGTATGGACAAAATCCTCCATTGTGGGGTAAAAATCCTTACCAGCAAGGATGGAACCCGCAATTTGGGTCTCCTCAAAGACCCTATGTTAGAGCTACCCGATGTCTCGAGGCTCATGAATGATCCCATTCTTCATTCGCCTTACTAGCCTCCAGTTCCAAATAAAATTCCAAGCGATTGCCCCAAATTCGAAGGAAAGGCTAATAAGGACCTGCAAGCCCATGTGATGACATATAACCTATGGTGCTTCTCCAATTCCTATGTCGATGATTCTTTCTATCTTCACCTCTTTCAGAGAACCCTCATAGGTGTTGCTGCAAAATGGTATATGGAGTTGCCTCGAGGTACCTATGTTGACTTCAACTGTCTGGCTATGGCCTTTCTCACCCACTTCCAATTGCTGGTTCGATATGAAACTGACACTCATTTTCTCACATCCCTTAAGCAAGATACCGTGACTCACATTTCCGATCATATCCATGAATGGAGACGTCGGCGTCCCCTCATCAAATTTGAGATTGTTGATGAGATGTTGACTGAATGGTTCACAAAATCATTCGTTAACAAAGTTTTTAAGGATTTAGCTATGGGTGGATGTGTTACTTAAGAGAAATCTATCGCCCATGCCCAATATATAGACAGTCTATTTGCAATCTGACACGTTATATGAGATGTTTCCTGATGCTCCAAGACCATCTTCAGATCTGACAGCATCAAAGTCTCCTGATATACCACCTGTGGATAGTGTGATTGGTTTTGTGTCTTAGGCTTCCACAAAAGCTTCTTCGAAGTAGAAATCTGTTTCAAGCACTCGTTCTAATAATCCTTCGAAGAATTCATCCAGTCCTGGTAAAACCTCTGAGGTACATGCCGTCTAGTCTATTGCAGGAGATAAGGCCTCTAAAGGTAAGAAAAAGGGAAAAGGTAAAGGAAAATCCGATGCCCCAAAACAGGACCCACCTAAATCATATGATGATGATGATGCTTCTAAGAGAAAGTTGAAATATCCTTGCCTCATCTGTGAGGAAGATCATTACACCAAGGATTGTCCCCGATGCTCTGAAGTTAATTGCTTATTTAAAGGGACTCTAGTTATTTCAAAAGAACCTTTTCCATCTCAACAAATGAAGTTGGTAGACCAACCATAGTCCTCTACATCCTCTGCTTCCTAGGTTTTCATGATGCAAGATTCATCACCTATTTCGATTGTGACTCGAGCAAAGGACTATCAAACCACACATAAGTAGACAGTGGAGAAAGAAGTCACTGATATTCCTTCTACTTCCACTCCATCCAGTTCTGGTCCGCTCCATATTGAGAGCCCTAACAACAAATTCGTAATCCGACCACCTCCCAAGGGTGTACTTCAGAAATCATCTTATAATCTGAATGCTAGAGCTGCGCAACACTACAATATTGTTGAGTATTTAGCTCAAGCATCTTCAGCAATGTTTGCCCTAGAGGTTCTCCAAACCTGTTCAATGAAGTAGAAGTCACTGTTGTCTGCTATAGGTGTTATTGAACCTTCCGATTCGAGTCTGATTACCTTTGATATTGAAAACCACGTGCCTCATCTTCCTCATCAGATTGCTTTTCTGATACAGGTTCTTATCAAAGGAAAAACGATCCATCGAACTATTATTGATGAAGGTGCTTCTACTTGCATCATGTATTTTTCGTGTTGGAAGGCCATTGGCTCTCCTTCTTTTAACTAGTCCCCAAACACCTTGGAAGCCTTTGATGGTAGAGGCTCACATCCATACGATATTCTCACGAACTTATCGATTACATTAGAAGGCAAGACTGTTGAATTAGAAGCAGAAGTTGTAGATGCACATCTGAACTACAACCTTCTTCTAGGGCGAAGCTGGACCCATCTATGATTTGTGTGGTTTCTTCTTTGTTCTGGGTGCTTCTTTTCCTCACGAAGGAAAAATTGTCATCGTTGATCAACTGTCTTTCTTTTCTTCTAGTTCATCCAACGACCATGTCCCTTACGTGGGAAATACTGAGGTTCCTTATGAGAGTGTGGGGGTATGTCTCTTCAAAGGCTCTACTTTAATGGGTACTTTTACTCTCCCACCTCCACATATTAACTCAATCAAATGATCTTGGTTTCTAAGGATCCTTGGATTATCCCTACCCGAGATCAAATTGATTCTGTTGGCGATTCTATGCCTTTAATTAAGTCCATTGGAGCAAAATTATCAAGAAATTGTCTTGGCTTCGATGACCGCTTCAGAAAGTCATGTTTTTCAGTATGAACCTGGACACTTATGTCCCATCTCCTTGGCTTGGTTCTTGGGATTCTCCGGATCCTTTGAACAAGACATTCCCCACCGACGAGAGTATTGTTGAGGTCATGTCTCTGGACAAAACTCCTTGGAATGGTGTCCACCATCATTGTTCATTTCTTCCCAGCCTTAGTGAGAGGTCTTTGTGTCTTGAATCATTTGTTTTTCATTGCCCAACGTTTCCACTTCAGACGCCTATCCGGGTGCATGAAGTCCTGTCGGAGGGTAACTTGGGAAACATCACTGCTACTATACCTCTTGACATTTCCATTAAACCTAGAATTGTCGAGGACATTCATATTGGGGTCTCTTGTTCTCAATATGAGATCGGGATTTACACTCAAATTTTTAAAGAATTTCGAGACGTCTTCGCATGATCATACGAGGAAATGCCTGGTATTGATCCAACAATAGTGGTGCATGAGATTCCTACTTATCATGGTGCCAAGCCTGTTTGCCAACGGCTTCACCCTGTGCACCCTCGAAAGGTTGCTGCTATCAAAGTAGAAGTGGAGAAGCTTTTAAAAGCGGGTTTTATTTATCTTATTCCATTGACAGATTGGGTGTCCAACAATTTTTTTTTCCAAAAAGTTGGGCATAATCTGTGTCTGTGTTGATTGTTGTGATATCAATCATGCATGTCCCAAGGGCAATTATCCCACTCCTTTATCGATCAGATCATTGACGAATGCACTGGGAGTGAGATTTTCTTGTTCATGGACGGTTTTTTCTGGCTACACAGATCAACATTTCACCTGCTCATCAACATAAAACTACCTTTATCTGTCCTTGGGGCACTTTTGCTTATAAAAAGCTTCCTTTCGATTTAAAGAATGATGGTGCTACCTTCCAAAGAGCAATGTCTTATGCATTTCACTACATTCGACACATTTTTTAGCTTTACCTCGACAACTTACCAGCTCATTCTGCTAAGCGTCATGACCATCCATATCACTTAAGATCTATCTTTTTGCGACGTCAGCATTACAATATACGTCTCCATCCACACAAGTGTGTGTTTTATGTTGAGTCTGGCCAACACTTGGGTTTTGTGGTGTCCCGCGAAGGTATCTAAATGAATCCTTTAAAATTTGAGGCCATTTTCAACTTACCCCACCCCCCCACCTCATTGCTGCAATTGCAGAGCTTGCAGGGAAAGGCTAACTTTCTCCATCAATTCGTTCTAAATTACGCTAAACTCGCTAAGGGTTTTACTCGCTTACTTAAGAAAGGGATCCCTTTAATTTGGGATGAAGTTGCCCATAAATCCTTCGATGCTTTGAAAGACATGCTTATCAGTGCTCCTTTACTGCATCCCCCTAATTATCAACGTGATTACTTCCTATACTTAGCTGCAACTGATACTACTATTGCTATGGTATTAGTTCAGGATGACAACGATGACAACGAGCACGTGTTTTATTATTTAAGTCGAATTCTTCTCGATACTGAGTCTCGATATGCCCATGTTGAGAAACTTGTACTAGCAGCAGTCCATGTTGTCCAATTTTTTCGACACTATATCCTTTTACGAAAAACCCTAGTGATTTTCGATTGCAACCCCATGACCTATATACTGACTCGTTAGTTACTGGGCGGAAAATACTCCAAATGGATTGTTATCCTGTACGAGTTTGATTTGGAATTTACTGTTGCTAAATCAAAGAAATCACTCGTTCTTGCTAAGTTGATCTGTGCCCTTCCGTCTGCAAGCACTTCGACTATTTTTACTGAGAAAATTTCGATGAAACTCTATTTCTAATCAACACTCTCACCCATGGTATGGAGATATTATCATTTATCTTCAAACCCAAACCTTCTGATTTGAGTTATCACGATCCGACCAACGTTATATCCGGCATCAGTACCAACCCTACCGAATCCTTGGTGATACGTTGTATCGGGTCGATGTGCACTCTGTTCTTCGCAGGTGTCTCACCCTTGAAGAGGCTGAATGGGTCTTAAATGATTGCCACTCTAGCGCCTATGGTGGTCATATGTCAGGATATGCCACTTCTCAGAAAATACTCCTCGCCAGTTATTTATGGCCTTCTATATTTAAAGATTGTATTCTTGCTATCCAAAAATGCCATGAATGCCAAATTTTCAACCGCAAGTAGCACACACCACCCTCACCCTTACACCTAGTAATTAGCGTTGGCCGATTTGCTAAATGGGGCATTGATTTCATGACATGTAACCCTCTCTCGATTGGGGTGCATGGTTATATCATCGTCGTTGTCGACTATTGTACAAAATGGCTCGAGGCGATGCCTACATACAATGTTGACAGTATTGTTGCTGCTCAGTTCCTTTTTAACCATGTCATAGCACGTTTTGGTGTTCCTCAAGCCATTTTCACTGACCATGGATCACATTTTTTTCAGCACATGATGGCAGAGCTAACTGCTCAGTTGGGCCTTCGTCATGATAGCTCAAATCCTTATTATCCACAGGCCAATGGCTAAGTTGAGGCAGTTAATAAAGTTTTGATTACTATGCTTCAACGTACCATTGGGAAGCACAAAAAGGATTGGCATATGATGCTATTCTCAGCTCTCTGGGCTTACAAAACTTCTGCTAAGACGACCACTAGATTCACTCCATTCCATCTAGTGTATGGTTTAGAGGAAACTCTTCCAATCTAATGCGAAATCCCTTCACTCAAATTAGCTATTGAACTTCTTCCGGATACCTCACATTAAGAGGAACGACTATTGTATCTTGAGAGGCTTGACGAGACTTGTCTCATTGTTGCGATGGTCATCGAAACTCAAAAGAAACGTGTCAAAGCTCAGTTTGACCAAACCGTTTCTCCCCACACTTTTGCTGAAGGCGAGTTGGTCCTTCTTTATGATCAAGATAACGCTAAATTGGGAGCAGGAAAGTTCAAACCCGTGTGGCACAGACCCTACATTGTTAAACATGTCTTACAAAAAGGTGCCTACGATCTATGTGATTATGAGGGAAATGCATTGTCACAGCCCCGTAATGGGTTGTATTTGAAGAAGTATTATGCGTGAAATTCATGTAAGAATTTTGTACTTTAGTGTGTTAATTCATTAGTGCGCGTTTTGAGTTTTGGTGTGTTTTTTTGCTTTGCGGACATGTGTTTTTCTGCTTACCCTATGTTCCACTCAGTTTGTAGATGTCATCAAGCCATTACATTGGTTTTGCTGATGGTGCTTGTCGTAGCACACAGAACCTGTCTTCCACAACATGGGTAATCTATGTCCCTAATGGTGAGCTGATTAACTTACAAGGTATATGCCTTGGTTGAACAATTAATAATATTGTTGAATACAGTGCAGTCATTGAACTCTTGTTAGAAGCAGTTTCTCTTGGAATTAGGGATTTAGTTGTCAAATTGGATTCACAACTCGTTGTGTTACAGTTAAACAATCATTACTCAATGAGAAATCCATAAATATCGCTTATGTATCTATGTTTTAGATTACTGGAAATAAATTTTTATTTCATCGCATATCAACACATTCCACATAATTAAAATACATTAACAGATGCATTAGCAAATTTTGTTCTTGATAGGCATTTGCGTCATTTATAAAACTGATCATATTATGGACACATAAGTAGAAATAAAAATGCACGCACACACACACACACACACACATATATATATCACGTCTGTTGGAGTGTTTATATCAAGATATCAAAAAATAGTGTGTTTTGGGACACTTGGCTTTCAAAGCCTACAAAATGTGTAAAAGAGATAGAAAGATTATTAGTCTGCACGATGCTCATGATAACACGACACTGCTCTGATCACTCGGCCTAATATTCGACGCAGTCTCGCAGATACCGCCACTGTGTATCTCTGCCAAACCAGTTGAACATAATTAATAGTGGCATACTTTGGGACTCCTCGAGTTATCGCATCTAGGTTGCGCTCCATCTCAGCTAAGGGGTTTGCCCCTTCTTCATAGTCTACGCCCATTATCTGATGAGAAACTCGCCGTGTTATTGAAGACATGCCGGGTAGTCTCTTTGGTCCCACATATACACATTTATCACAAGTTGAGTCCAGTTTACACTTTCTCAAAAAATCATAAAACTTGAAAAAAAATCCAAAAAACAAGTTTTTACCTACATCGGTCCACTGTTCTCCTGGTGGTAGTGGTATATCTGGATCCCACCTGAAATCCATGCAAACATAAGCGTAGTCATCTACCACGAGTAGATGTCATGCTAGCTAAGCGAAAAATTGTGGTGGGTAATGCATATGTTGACACGTTCCTCCTCAAGGCATGAGTTGACACCATCTCACGAGTCTTGGATCTTGGGGGGTAGGATCTGGTACCTTTGCCCACTAATACTAGAATAAGGGCACTTGCTCTAAAAATAACGTCTCCAGTATTGAACGGAACTCGAATTGCTTCAGATGTCCATGCTTCCCCTTGGTCAGTTGTCTTTCATATTTTCCAAGAGGACTCCACACTAGTTAACTATGGTGGGGGTCAAACATGCGATAACATACTGGAATTGGGATTTTGAAGCCTCATGCAAGGCTTGCGTGCTAGATACACGCACCATAGTGAACAAGATTGTTCTCAAGGGAAGATTGTTGGTGATTGTCACTATCTTCACCTTCCCTCCATTGGTCATTTCGACAATTGGACAATGCCTTTGGATTAGATTCCTTGTACTTTCACCTCCTTGGCGAGATCCAAAGAGTTGGATTGCTTCCCCTCATCGGGACAATCCTGTGATGAAGTAGATATCCATCTCCTCTAGTTCTAGTTCTTGGCCTTTTATGATGAAGATCTCTTGATCTACATCCCAGAGACTGATCAAATAGGGCAACAATTCCATCTGAGCCCTTAACCCTGTGGTCCTAAAGAACTTTAGCAACCCACAATTCCTTAGAGCGTTTATGCATTTAGGATTCTGAGCTGCTTGATTGTCTTCAGCCTCATGGCCTCTTTCCTTCCATTCTAGAACCATGATTTCCTACAAAACATCATTTAACACCAATTAATTCTTTTTCATGGATTAAAATCATAAATTTTTGCTTGAAAAGAGGGTTTTCCTTTCAAAAAATATGCTTTGATGCCATCGCGCTTGTTATTACAAACAGAGCAATGTCATCACGCGAGCCTTTGGGCTTGAGCGCAATCATCGCGGGTCCGATGACCATACCCGCGATGGTTGTCGACGCCCTAAAAAATTAAAATCTTCCTTTATAGCATAAAATTGTCGTTTAAAATGCATAAAAAGGTGATAAAATGCAAGAGCAGGGATGGGACTCTTACCTGTTACATACGGTTCACGAAATGGCACTCTGGATCTCCTGTAACGACCACTTGAAAATCGAGAGAATTAGGGCACAAATGCACTTTGAGAGCTTGCTATGGTAAAATGGTAAAGAATTAAAATTACTTTTGGCTATTTATAAGTTTTGCAAGTCATTTTTGTCAATATTTTCGTAATATTTTAATATTTTCTCTAGATATCAGTGATGGATGCATTTCTTGTGCAGTTACAGGTACCTTCTGGTGAAAAATGATCATTATTAACTGATTCTTGTGAGTTTTATTTTATCTCTTTTTCAGACTCATTAAATAAATGAAAAAGGAACCCCCCTGGAGTGATATTTGAGCTCTTTTCTGACTCTCGAAAATTGAAAAGATTGCCAAGTACTTGTCGTTTTGAACTCGTTAAAGTAAATAAATTAACGTCTCCTCAGTATACGTTTACCCCTTTTTTGGGATGGGACTTACTATTTACGAAAAAGGTACACCTTGATCGACATGGTCAAGAGGTTCTCTTGAATACTGTTTTCTACCTTTTCAGATTCAAGGGACAAATTACGAAAAGGGACATGATGGAGTTTTATTTTTTTGTTTCTTTTTCAAACTCTCTAAACATGAAAAAGATACCAAGTTATTCTTATGTCGGACTCGTGTAGAGCCTCTACTTTACACCTACTTATCTATCGTTTTCCTTAATCTTCCCTTATCTTTCCTTATCTTTTGCCTCATTTTCACCATAAAACAACCCAGATCATTACATTAGGTGTTATTAAGCATGATTAAGTAAGTTTTGCTAATGGATGACTATTTGTTTAGATTTTGGCTTACTTGCAGGCATCCTGCAGCTTTCTGGTGATCCTGCAGCTATCTGATGATCCTGCAGCTATCTGAACATCCTGCAGCCTTTTTGTTAAACGCTATGTTCCACATGTCGGTTTGCTAGATGAGCCACATGGGCACTTAGGTGTCAACGTGCTCAAGGTGCCTGTCCTATTTTTCCGGCCATCCACATCATCTTTGTCCACGGTCAAAGCTGGGCAAGTCACGGTCAACTCAAGGCAGTTTAGCGGTGATTGTGAGCTGTTTGGTCACGTCATCCTAAACGGTGATTTGTCCACGTTCTACAGATGGCAGGGAACGTGATCCAACCTGGGATTTATTGCCCATGACGACAGAACCATCATTTCGTCCACGCAGCCGCATGAAGTGCCAAGGAAACCTGAAAACGCATAACAGTCATTTACTTTTCAGTTATTTAGTTGCACGGATAAGCTACCTTAGAAACTTCTATAAATAGTTGCGTCTGTGTACGCTTATTAAGCTTTTTATCAGTTGTATTTTTGATGAACCTGTGTTATATTTTCAAGCATTCTAAACTCTGTTTTTAAGTGCTATTCTAGCACTCTGTTTTATATATTTTCTGCAATGAAGAAGTAGACATAGCATTGTCTTGAAGTTTCCAGATCTCTGAGTTTTCTTTGTGGCTGAATGGACAGAGGGCCCCTGCTCATTTGTGCCACTGTAAAGTATTTTATGTGCAGTAGCATTTCCTTTACTTGTTCATTTTCTTAAGCATGTATATTTTTCCTTATTTGTTTTCCTTTCTTTTTAACTGATCAGTGTTATTTTCTTGCAGATTTCTTTTAGCCCGGGATTTGTGTGTGTATTTGCTTTAAAGTCTAATGGTAGTTGCAGTTGTCTTATTCATTATGCTGCCCTCTTTACTCTGTTTTTCCTAGATTAGCTTTAACATAGTTTTACAAGTTGGATGCTCACTAGTTTATGCTCTCTTTATCATGAATAGCTTATCTTTCAAGAGAACAGAATATTGATTAATTGCAGCTTGTATTTGAGTAGATTTGGCTTGTGATACTAACGCTTTTTCCACTTGCTTACACACAATTACACACGTAGGAGCAGTATGTTGAAAAAGGTCTAGTAGTGTTACAATTTGTCAATTAAAGTAGATTAGGATTTTTATCAATTCTTGGATTTGTTTTCAGCTCCCTTCTCATCGTGTTTTGTGCAAATACGCAGCAGAAACAGAAAGTTAGAAGGAGATTATCATTAATATCAATCCTTGAAGTGATTTTCTTATTTCTTTTATTTGCAGCAGTATGGATAGAGACTAATGCCATTAGATTGTGGTCATTTACTTTCAAGTCATTTACTTTCAAGCCATTTACTTACAAGTCATTTTGATTTAAGTTCTTTTCCCTTACAAGTTCGGCAAGCAATTAGAAACCACCATCACACACACACTTTCACTCATATAGAAATCACTTTCACACACTTGCACTCATTTGTCTATAATCATAATTCCATTTTAGGAAGATAAGTCAATCATAAACAACCCCCCTAAAAACAACAAAAGCTCTAAGAAAGTTACTTAAGTACATATAGTACACCCTCACTTCATCAGCTTACGAGCCCCGGGTTGACAATTAATACTAGCAATTTAGATAACAATAAATTGACTAAACAGAGTTGTTGAAAAATGCATAAGGCTTGTTTCCAAAGAATTATTGGTTCTGCAACATATGTGAAATGCAGCTAGAGCAAGTGGTTTATTTCCTACGAGCTTGGTTATTTGAGCATTTCCTTCATCTGTATCTCAAAGATGCCGACATACATATGTCGGTGAGGTAGGTAGGTTGGACAAGAAGCCAGATCTCAAATTGGTTAAAAAATGCAAGTGTTCGTTCATGGAAGCCGAAGGAATTTGTTATGCAAGTTAATTTGAACACTTCAAATAGATGGAGTATAGAGAAATTGATTGTTGATCTCTGTCTTAAACCGAATGAAGGAAAACATATTTTTGAGAAAAATCTTTCAAAGCCTCAACTGAGAATATACAAGGTTCCTACTGATGCATTTGAGAATGATTTTGTGGAGAAACCTCTTCCCAAGGAGAAGCAGGTACCGCCTGCAACAAGGGAAGAAAATACCACAAAGCCATATGAAAATAAGGATGTTGATGTAGGAGTACAAAGTCAATTTCCAACGATTTTTTTCTCCTGGTGTCTTGAGATTCTTTTGTTTTATTTTACAGATCATAGAAGTTGACCATAGGATAATGGCATTGGATATTTTAAAGGGACTCATCGAGTTGATGTCATTTCTTTAAGAAAGGTAATTTGCTTGGTGCTAAGTCATGAACATACAGAGTTATTTTCAGCAAAATCAATATGGGATGCAGAGCAGAAAATGGGCTCATGTCAGAAAGTGGAGCATTTACTACAATTAGAAAATATTGTAGTTGACATATTTCGAAGAATAACTTTACTAGATGCCCAAATGCTTGAGAACGTTTTTGGGGAACAATTAATTTTCCAAGCACTCGCTACAGCAAGAAAATATATGTATTCCCTTATGATCGCTCATAGCCTACATTCATATTTCCTTAGAACTGGAGATATAAACTTACCAATTATATATCATATTCATCGAATTCTTGATGGAACCAATTTTTCAACACGAAATGTAGTATCAAAACAAAGAGGGCATGAAATATTTAACATGTTTGCTTCTTTCTAGAAGCCTAAAAAGGATTATAAGAAAAGTGGTGACAGCAAGGGTGATACAAATTCAAAGGAAGGATTTGGAAATAGTCAGAACAGTGAAGATCAAGAGCATACCAAGACAATACAACTTGAAATTGATGTGGAGGATGTTGTCTGCAAGTAACAAAACAAAGTTTGGAATCCTATAGGTAACAAGTCATTAAGGCTTGTAGCTATCACATTATTATAGAAAAGTGACAGACCTCATTGACATGAGTCTAGGGAATTTTTTTCTGCATCGTGAGTCTGATGTAGGAGCATCCTACTCAGAAAATCATTGTACATTTGATTGATTTAGGACCGGTGATGTTTTTTAATTTATTATGAGAATTTCGTATATTTTTAATAATTTGAGTGAAAACAGGTGTGTGAGGTTTTTAATTGTAAATTTTCTCAAATATGTGAGAATATCAGGGATTTTTTATTTATAAAGATCTCATATAGATCTTAGGGATTATGAGATCCTAGAATAAGGGATTAATTGAGTTAAAAAAGGAATTAGAGGATTTATAAGATTTGGTTGAGTAGATTGTGGATCTGAACCAGAAATGGTTGCGGAATCCTTTTCTATATGTTGCTAAGTTTCAGAGTGATAGGAGAGTATGTGTGAGAATGATTAGAGGGTGGACGGCCGATTTAATGTTGAAAATCAGGTCATGGGGAGAGAGGGTGAAAAGACCAGTGTTCGCTCTACCCACATGTTGTATATCAATCCTTTTACATTTGAATCTAATATATAGTTTGTGTTGTATATGCTTTGATTAGTGAAAATTTTAATTATCTTAGGTATAAATCTGATATAAAATCTTTAGTATCACAACATTATTGAAATATTTTGTGAGGTTTTTGTTAGTGCGAAGGGGTTTGTTTGAAACATTAAATACTAATTGATCTTGGCATTGAAGGTAATCATGATCGAGAGCTATTTGCATTATTTGGTATCATTGTTTCAGATGAAAGGGCCTTAAGACAGTTATCGTGCAATTGTATATTATCATTATATTATTGTATGTGTGCCATAAGTCAGGCTTTGTAGGAATTATGCTCAAGAATAGTGATAGCTTGGTCCTGTAGTGAAATCCACATATACTCACATGAGAATATCATTGAAAATAACTAGAAGGCGATAAAGGGTAGGATTGCATTAGTTATAGATTCTTGTTGGGTGAATGTTTCCTTGGGGGAGACCATTGATGAATCAATACTATGTAATAAAGCGCTGAGTAAACTCAGCTTTTCAGTGCAACAAGGAGGAAGTTCTCTGTGATTGGAAAAGTTTGGATTGCCTGCAGAAGACCAAATTAAACACAGAAGGAGGTGGACCACTCTGTAAAGAGAGTGTATTTACAAAGAGATTGATTGTTGAACAACGAAGGTGTGATAAGACTGTTGAATCAAATTCCAAAATCGAATTGCCTTGCAAATTTCGATATTTTGGTCTACGAAATCATGGAATGGTTTTGTCTCAGTAATGTGGACAAGGGTACATGAGCGAAGTCCGTATTTATCTTATGATTGTGCGATCTGGAATACATGAAGCCCCTGACAGAAGATGATCTCGAAGCATTGTCTCCATTTTTGAATTCAAATATGTGTACATGCGTGATCAACATAATGGTCTAGCAATTGGACCAAGTTCCTATAGCATTCGTTTAATAGAAAAAGCTTTTTTATGAATCGAATGTGATGTTTCGACTGAGAAAAGGGTGTTTTTGTGAAATGTTATGTTTTTTTTTACCAGTTTGGTTTGGCAGCTATAAGGTTCAGATTTCTTGAATGACACACATAGTGCAGTCTTCATTCTTAAGTCTACTATTTTTGGGGATTTAAAGACCTATAGTTGCATCATAATGGGTCTATGAGAGCTAAGAGTGACAATCTTAGCATAGGAAGAGGCTCTGCAACTGAGTGCACGGACCCTTGCAGCTGTGTGCGCGAGAAAGTTAGAGTCTGTACTGGAGATCTAAACCATCAACAAAGAGAATTACTCTAAAGACATCTGTGTATGAGCTATTTTACTTCTGTTATGAATGCATGCGATTATGTTATGTTGAATATTGGGTTTATGATTTAATATTGTATTGATGTGTGAATCTATATGTTTTACTTTGTCATATGAACACAAATAAGAATATATGTTTACACGAAGGTAATCATAATGCATGTTGAATGTAACCAATATTTAAGCTGGTTTGGGTAGACACAAAAGTAAGACTAACTAAAGAGGTGTGTAAGCATCTGAATTTTCTATTTAGGGTCCGCAAAGGATGATCGCAGACCTCCATGAAGGTCTCAAAGCCAAATAATAGAATTGCATTGATAAGCCCTAAAAGGATCATTAATCTGCGCGAAGGAAGGGTTAGGGTATAAAAAGACATCACAACTATCTCAGGGTGTAGAAACTTGGTTCCTACATCCCCCAATACTAATTTGGATGAGACTTCAGTCCATGCTCCACGGATTGATGCCGAAAGAGCTAGTAGTGTAGGGATTTGCTTAGCTAATCAACGCTGAACCTGGGTCAGGGCCTATCAAGCCAACAACATGTCAAGGGGATCTCCCCAATAAGAAGTCCTAATTATACCTCAGACCATTTGGTGTAGGAGTCCCAGCAGTGAGTGGTAAGGTAATGCCTTGACTGCAATGTCGCCTAGAGGCAAGTAAGATAACTTTGTTAGTAGCAAAGGTGTGACCACTGCAGTGAGTCAAGGAAGGTGAATGAAAGGATCTAAAACATGGGGGTGAGATGGGTGCGCCCCTTAGCAAACTGTATCAGTACTCAGCTGAGAAAGGAACACACAAGCGAAGATGCATCACAAGTTAGAAAGTAGATCAATCAACAATCCAAAGTGATGGTTAAACCAATAGCACATCTGAAACAAGATTCATATAATTACATATGAAGCAGTTCCTACACAAATATGTAAGTTAAATATTCATATATTTATAAGCAACCAGAGCAGTCCAACTACAATAACAACATATGCATGAAAATGTGTTGGCTCTTATTATATAAATAAGTGTAAGTCCCAATCATAATATACATCCATGTAAACCTGCTAGCCCCAACAGTGAAGCGTTACAGCCACATCCGCCTGCTCCTCCAAAGAGATGAACTAGCTTCGTGCAGTGGAGAATCCAAGGTGTGTTACAAAACTATCCAAGATTTCTTCAAGATAATCTTATCAAAAGCTTGCCTGACCAAAAGCCCTTACAATGAGTTATGGGGGACTATCTATAGCAAAGGGTGGGGTTTCCCTTGACATTCCCTTTGTGATTATTCAACTACCCTCATGACTCTTCACCTACTCTATGACTATTACATCCACTATTGACACTTAACTTACACTTAACATGACTCAACATTATAATGCACATGTACCCATGTGAACACAATGGCTTGAACAAGCCAAAATAGACATCACTATGACTTAGAAAACTATAGAAGTCTAACTGCTCAACATCCTCATGATGATCAATAGTAACATATTGATTCCAAGCTCTGTAGTCTCTAATAGTGTCTGTGTATTTCACGGTGACATCTGTCTGAAACCTAACCTCCGCCTCTATAGCATTTAGGTACACTACTCGGGCTCCTCTATCCAACTCGTCTGAAATCATGTGCATCATTGTCTTCAAAGTGTTTGAACCAGCAACATACTTGTGCATGATATCTACACTAATAGGCAAGTCTGGGTTGGTGGAAATGCACATCAACTCATCTAAGTATGAGTCAAGCTCTTATCGGACCTACTTCTTTGTCTTCACCTGGGTGAGAGTCCCGATTGATGGGATCACATGTATATGCACTACAACATCCAAACTCTTGAATACTCATGCATGGAAAGCCTGAATGCTAGTGATGAGTTATAGGAGCTCATCATATTTCTAGATATGACTCTAGATACCTGTCTTCAGCTCAACCGCATTGACCCTTATCGTCTTAGGCAAGTGAAGTGGGGCTCCCTTGTACTTCATCGTCCATGTTTTCATGTCATCAACAGTAGCATGCACATTTTTTAAGATATGTGCCCTTATAGTGCATCGTTGTTGCCATCTGTTGAGATGGATGACTTCTTTGTGCACGGTACCAGACTTGGAGTAAAATGCTCGCATAACTTTTTCAAGGGATAATACTTCATCTAGTTTTTACTTCTTTAGTTCAGATCGAGTGGACATTGTCACCAGGTCTCCTCCTTGCTTGGTCATTTGTAGTTCCTTTACCTTTCACTCATTCTTAGCTATTAGGAAGCCAATGCTTGATCTAGTGACTTTGGCATACACTTGGGTTGCATCAGCCAAGCCAACTGGATTCTTGCGTACATCAGTCATGATCACTCGTTCTTCAACTTGTGCATGAGATGTTTGATCCTCTGGAGTTGACACTCTGTGAGACTGCACAACTCTATGTTGGGATTCATTAAACGAGATGTTTTGCATCTCTTATTTTGGTTGATCACCAAGGATCTTAGTTCCTCCTCGGTCATCCGAGACTTGCTCATCATCTGGATGCATTGAAACTGGTGAGTCAACATCTTTGTGGTGAGGCATGAGGTCGGTGTCCTGTTCCAACTCTTGCTGCTCCATGTCTACATCCAACTGTTGAAGTGCATGTATTATCTCATGAGAAAAGTCTTTCCCTTTCAATGGTTCACCCTGTTCGCCTGATGGAAGTTGTTCAGATGAATCAAATACTTGTACGGGCGTTGCTGCATCTATCTGCACATGATGCACCCACTAAGGTATCTATTGTTGTTGCGCTTCCCTATCCTGTTTGTGCAGCTCTTGTTCCTTTCTAAGTTGCTCTCTCAACTCATGCAACTCCTTTTCTGCTTCTTCCATTCTCTTCTTATCCTTCTACCTTCGCACGAATCGCTTGTTGCATTACTACCTCTTTGCCTCTAAATCCATAACTACTTTCTCTACAAGTGGATCTTCTCAAAACTTTCAGCTTTGCTCCTCCTCCATGCGATCGAAACTATTCCTCTTCCCTTTGTCGCACATTGTTATGATAAGCTTCGCTGCCACTGCTACTACTGCTGGTGCTCTCCATGATGTTGCTTCGCGTTGCTTCTCTAACCACTCCACAATGAATCCGAGTGGTTCATTGGGTCTAGAGAAACTGTAATAATATCTTCATGGATCCTCCTCAACCCAATGAAATTCCCTGTAGATCTCGTTGAACTGAACTCTCGTGCAGTGATCCTTCACAATGAAATGTGGGTCATACGGATTGTAGCTTCGGAGGTCGAATGGGTATTTCTTCATTAGTTCTAATTTGACATCCACTTACTTGATACTCTGGATCTCATATAACCTAATCCTCAATGGAAGAGTGATCCAAGGTACCTTCTTCTTCCACTGCAGTCTAGTTGTCAATCCTAGCAAGATGTGATAGGCTACTTCCTACATGACAAGTACATCCAAGGAAAACTTTGGCTAAACATGCGTAGGCTTCTCCGCACTGAAAATTCAAATGAAAGTGTCTGACGGTGATTCATACCAATCTAAAATACCTATGAATGCCTTCATTGCTTCCTCTGACATGCAAGGTGGATCTTGTTTGAATATCATCTTGTACAAAGGGATAACAAAACAATCGGGAAGTCATGTGATTACTCCTTTAAAGATGCATTTGGACAACAACTTGAAATTTGTGTTCAAAATAGCCTCCATCAGTGACCATGCCCACTCCAAGCCTGAGAACTCATGTCAAGCACAGACTGCATCTAGGATGTAGGTGGACATGTAAATCTCTGTATGCATACCTTCGGGTGACAGTCGAGCCTTCGTGACTTGCTCCTTTAGCTGATGAGCGAGTATATCAGGCCATTTATATGGTCTTCCTTCTCTAGCCACTTGGTTCAGTGCAACTACCCAACTCTATGGGAAGGTTTTTGTGCTTTCTTGGCCATACAGTGGACAAGAAAATATGATCAAGTATTGGTATGTATTCCTCAGTATCTTTGTCTTGTAGACCTGGTTGGGTGTCATCCTGAAACAAGTTTGCTCCTTCACCCAATCCTTCAGAATGTCCCTGGAGTTAGCAATGTTGTTGGGTAAGCTAAATGGAGTCTCCATGATAGTCACGGACTTTGAAATATGATACATCTCATCATAATCCTATTCCTAGAAGGTCACAAGCTTCGCCCCACTGACACTACTCAAGGTCATCGTCTCGGGATCAATGTGAGAGACGAACCAGTGTACATGTCCGCACATGGGAACATGGGATATTTGCATGTAGTCTGATACAAGCCAGACTTATGAATGTTCACGTACACCTGATGGTCTCCGAGGTGTTCCCCAAAAGTGCTTCCAAATGTTTCATTGACTTCTTGCCACTTCAGTTTGATGTCCTTGTCTAGATACAACTTTGTATCTTCATAGATCGGCAGACTAGAGGGCCTTTTCTCAACTACTACTCTAGCTTCATTTCCATCAGTGCCCTGAGATCTTTTTCTCTTGGAATCCATTGAGACATATGAACACCTCAAAGATCTAGAGACAAGAAACATGCATGGCAAGAAATATGTTAGCGAAAAACAAAGCAAATTCCGGGGAATGACATGGCACATACCTGGGAAACTTATGAGCAAATTTGCGCAATTACCTCTAGGAGGTTGGGTGACTGGCTTCCAGAATTGTGCAAAAGGAAGTATGGGTTGTCTTGGAGGTAGGACTGGTTGATAAATCTACATAATGCACAATCTAGACTGGCTGTTGGCTGCTGGGATTGTGTAATGCACAATTCTAGCTGGGAAGGACTGCAGGCCCAGCGACCAACAGTCACTATCTTCTAGAAATGCGTAAAATAGTCCTAGAGGCCAGTTTTCGGAAAACATGCATATTTATGGAGAGGAAGGCAGAGCCTTCCTTCCCCAGATTACGTATTGCAGTCTCAGTGAGGCCAAGTCTGGGCCAAGGTTAGCCCCACTCGCCAACGGGCAACTGAAAGTAAGTAAGATAGTGAATACGTGACGACACTAAGTGATAGCAGAAGTGATTGATAGAGCATGCAAAATATGAATGAAATATTCAACAAAGAGATCAACATGCATGTGGGTGAAGCAATTCCATGATTCGATGAACGTCTATGCAAAATAGTTTCATGCATGTGACAGCAGTGCGATAGCAACGAAAACTGAAACAAAGCTAGGAAAAGCTAGTATATATGCAAATGACAACAAGCATTCTAATAAATCAAGAAAAAAAACTCACACAAGAAAATACACAAAAAGTGACAAAAGTGATGAAAAAGACAAGTTGAGGCCACTTACCCGTGAATAGATGTGTCGTATGTGTTGAAGAGTCCTAGATGTGTTGTGGGATGTTAGAGATACAATATTGATGTTTAAGAATGAGCTATGATGGGTTGAATAAATAATTTTGGGTTCATGGAGTGCATGCCACAAATTTAGGGAAAAGTGACACTTGGTGGGAAACTTCTAAAACAACTTTGCATGTAACCCCCGGCTGCTAAAAATAACTCCATAAATCATGGGATTCCTTTTGCATGTTTCCTTTGACTATTTGTTGGCTTGTTGGGGCCTAACCTGGGTTCGGATTTAATTAGCCAAACAAATCCCTGTACTACTGGCCCTTTCGGCAACAATCTGCAGAGCGCAGACTGAGGTCTCACCCGAAGTAGTATGGGGGGGTGTTGGAACCAGGTTTCCGCACCCTTGAGATGTCTAAGGGGTTGATTTGGTCCAAATGCTAGTCCTTGCACACATTTTGCTTTGTGCACTTCCCTGCACTTCGCGCCCTAATAGATTCTCCTTTGCGCAACCCTAACCAGGGGTTGTGGGGCTTTCGTGCTACTGGAGCAGCGTTCTGCACTATTTCCCTAAATCACACCCGAGATTTTACTTGCCTTCTTACACCAATTAGTTATCTTTGCGTAAGTAGAAGCCTTGTGTTATATTTATTATACAGTACATACATATAAGTTTGTGCACCAAAGAGACAGTAAACTTGCAAATTATACCCAATAATACATAAAGTAGGAAAAGATACACAGAAATATGGTAAAATTCTCTTTACTAATTCTTCCCACGGTTAGAGACTCGACGTGCCCTATGCACTTAGTTGCAGGGGTCCGAGCACTCAACTTGGACTACTAGGCCTCTGTGCACATAGATGTAGAGCCTTTTCCTGCCCTATGACCCAAGACACACTTTGCATTTCGACTCAAGCTCTTAGACTCATCATGCTTCTTTTCTATTCTTTTTATTTTCTTCTCTTCTACACCTAGAGCCTCGCTCTATTTATACAATCCCATGGTCCGCGGACCATGGGTGGATCTTTCAAGCCAACATTACATTACAAAAACAAGGGCGGACAACCTTGTGACTCACTTCGCACTCTGCGCCCCAAAATCGCAGAGTCTTTACAATGGACTTGGTCAAAACTTGGGCTTTAAGCCCCAAAACATGCCTCGGGGGGATTCCATGCCCAAAAGGCCCCCAACACAAACATCATGACTCACCCTTGAGTCACTCTATCGGCACAGAGATCTTCACGTGGAGTCCCTCCAGCTCTGCTCGACCAGCTGCAAGGTAGGCAACGCACTGAGTGACTTCCTGCTCGATCTCTTGTACCCGTTTTTCTGAGACTACGGTGTCAGAATTGCTTCCCTGGACCTATTCCTATGTCACCTACATTTGTTTATAGTCCAGAACCTTCGTCCGGCTACTTGGAACGTGAATACTATGCTTCTTCCTGCTAGTCAGATAGTCGAGCCGCCCATGTAGGGATTCAATCGACTGCCATTCACTTTTCCAAGGAAAGGTTCTCTATTTAGCTTTACCAGTTGTATTGTGCCTCTATCTGTGACCTCCTTAACAACATATGGTCCCAGCCAATGCATTCTAAAATTTTCTGGGAATATATCTTCAAAGTGTCCATCCGCTATGTGCACAGCAAAGAGTTGTGCGTCATGTAATCCTTCCCCCAAATTAGTAGGTTCCTCGCCTGTCTCAATTCGCAACAAGTGATCCGGCCCTGCGTTCTGGCGTCCTGGCTTCACAATGACCTCAAAATCATATTCTTGGAACAATAACAACCACCTACATATGCGCCCCCCAAACACAGGCTTATTGACTAAGTATTTTAGCATGGAATGGCCTGTATACATCTTGAAGTGTTCCCCTAGAAAATAGTGTCGATATTTTTGGAGCACGTACACCATAACCAACCCCTCGCATTCATTTGTGGAATAGTTCTTTCTGAATTAGACAACCTACGACTTGCGAACGAAATAGGGTGATCCAAGCCCTCTCCACCCTCTTGTGTTAGTACTGCTCTGAGGGCTATGCACAACGCATCGACATGGACATGAAACTCCACATCCCATTTTGGGAAGACCAGGATTGGCACGGAGGCCAATTTCTCTTTTAGTACATTTAAGCTCTTCATGGAAGCATCATTCTAGCAGAATGTGACATCCTTTTTCAATAGTTTCTCTATTGGTGCAGTGATCTGGGCATAGCTTTTGATGAACTTCTTGTAGTACCTCGTATGTCCTAGGGTAGCCGCCTAAGCAGAGGCCTTACCACTTGAATCTGAAGTACAAGGAAAAGGTCTGCATACAACTAGATAAAATGCTCGCAGCTGCAATCATTGAGCCAGTGGAAAAATCTAACTGGGTACGCCCTATGGTAGTGCAAGAAAAGAAGCAAAAGGGTGAGATAAGGATATGCGTGGACCTCAGGATTTGTGGTGCTTCCAAATTCAGAATTACTGCAATCTTTGTGCGGTCTACCATCAGTCCCTGTTTGCAAACCAAATGTCCCAATAGGTTTCCAAAGGGAATGAGAAACATACATTCTTGGGGTTCAACACGATTTGGTGTTGTCGGCAAGTATCCAGCATCAAGCGTAAGCTCGCTACATGGTGATTAACCAATCCAAATACAGTACAATCATCCAGATAGGCCTCCAGGAATTTGTGGATATATTCTTTGAAGGCTGCAACAACTATGCGCCAAAATATGGTTGGTACGTTCTTCAACCCAAATGACATAACGGTGTATTGAAAGTAGCCCCACTCAGTCGCGAAGGTGGTCTTGCTCCTATCTTCCAGCGCAATTTTGATCTAGTGGTACCCTAAGAACCCATCAGTAAAAGAATATTCTTCTTGCTCGCCAACATTTTCTAATACTTCATCTGTGAACAGAGTTGGCAATGGGTCGTGAAAACATGCATCATTCAATTTCCTGAGGTCCATGCATATTCTTATCTTTCCCTTCTGCTTCTTTTCCTGCACTACCATAGGGCGTACCTAGTCAGATTCTTCCAGTGGCTCAATGATTCCAGTTGTGAGCATTTTATCTAGTTCTATGCAGACCTTTTCCTTGTACTTCAGATTCAAGTGGTAAGGCCTCTGCTTAAGCGGCTTCACATCAAGTTTTAAGGTGATCTTCATCATCCATAAATCGCCAATGATCCCTTTTAAGTCTGTGATCTTGGTTGGGAATAATTCCTAGTACTTTTGGAGTAATTCAGCAACCTTATCCACCATTGTGTCATCCCAATAATCGTTGAGCGTTGCATACTTAGGTTCAGCCTCCGTACTGATGTTTACCTGATTTATCTTTACCGACACAGTTATGTCAGGGTCTTCAATCAATGGCCCTTGAACTTCGTGATAGCCTTCAGTTTCTGGAATTTTAAATTTTCACGTATCTTCATCGTCTTCTTCAGTATTCACATTGTAACATTCCAGTGTGCAGCTCAGTTGGGTTGCCCATTCAGGCTGAATTGCTTCTAATGGCTCCTGGGGTATTTTAAAGATAGTTGATTTTACGGCTTGTAGCACATCATCAACAGTCCCCACCAAAGATCCTCAAACGTGAAGGTTAACAGGAATCCTTCGCGGAAGATATCCCATTCACTTGTTCCATGGTGGAGCTCTGTCTTTATATACCAGTTCATGGGTATAATATCCAGGTATGACAGAACAGGTGCACCCACTCAGGTTGTGGCTCTTCCCCATAGACCTTAGTCCATTTGGCGAGGTACGCGCATGAATCATCACATCTGTCATACTTGTCTTTTAATCACATCTGAGGCTTCCCAAACCTCATGCGCATCATCCTCTTGCATTCGCGCCAATCCCCGAAGCTTCTTTGGTGCGTACCCCACCACCTCATAAGCATAGCATGCAGTACCCATTTCAAAGCTTTGAAACATTGCTATTCTAGAACCTCCCTTTTGAATCTATTCAAGAATTTATCTACCTCACTTACCCCATCATACGTAGGCAGATACCTTACCTCCATTAATATGCAACGCAATGATCTCGTCATCATGTTATAGTTCAGCATGGTTACCTCATGTAACCATTTCTGCCATTGTTCTATCTCCTCGTCAGAATCCAATATGCAGGACCTTTCACGCTCCCATGAGATTCGTCCATCCTCGGTTGGATTCACCCAATCTTGTTCTCACGTGGTTATCTTGTAGATGCAATCCAAATCATCATCATTGTCGTAGTTGCGCACTGGCTCCATGTAGCATGATCCTTTTGCAGGGTCCAAAGGTACAACTACACGCAGAGACTTTTTCTCAAAAATCATCTTGCACTTCTTCAGATTTATCACCCCATTCATGTCAGTGGCCCAATCTATTCCTAATAGTGCAGGGTATGGATTGTTGTCATCAACAATCTCTATTACTTCAACGTCTACTAGCATGCTTGCTCCTTCGATATCCACTATGATTCCCTGCAATCTCCCCATAGGTAGGATATTTTGTTGGTTTTCCATTCGCAGTTGGATAGGAGACCATTGCAGCGTAGGCCTTCCCATGTGCTCCCATGTTTGCTTCGGTAGAACGTTCGCGTCTGATCCTAGGTCCAGAATCACTTGGTCCATCTCATATTCCCCAATCTGTGCGGTCAATCTCATTTCCCTTCCTGTTTGCATTGTGTTCTTTCTAAGCTTTCAGACTACGTGTGGTTCTCCTGGCACAGTCCCAACGCATCTATTTACGAGTTCCTGTAGCCCCTTTACAGCCTTGCTATCGTGCAGCAACTTCATGCATGTTTCCACGAATGTCATAACCATCGATGGGTCCACTTCCGGCTCTGGTCTGTCTTTTCTTCTTGAAGTGGAGGCTTCAGAGAAGCTCTTCCTGGATTCCATGAAGGTTTCCTTAGTGCGCTCCAAATCAAAATCTGGTTCTTTTGTCAGAGCCTTATGAACCTAAGTACTACCTTCAAGCTGCTTGCCTTTGTCATCCCCTATCATAATTCCACTTCGGAGCACAATATTCACCTTAGGGTCTTCCTCATGCGGCTCATACCTCATCAGTTGCAGGTTCTGAGTCTGGGGAGGTTGGAGTTCTCCTTTATCGAGCAACCTCGCTATCAATGTGGGACAATCCTCTGTCTCATGATAAAACAAAGTATAATACAAGCATGATGGTTGCATTGGATTTGTACAATCGCAGGCATAATGTCCTGGCCCTCCGCAGTTGTAACATATCAATTGCACGTGACCTCTTCCAGGTCCTCCTCCACCTCGGCCTCGTCCGCACCCTGGAAATCCGGTTCACGCCATCCCTGCATTCTGGTCAAGGGGTTGTGTTTCAACCTGAACTCTATAGGTAGGAGTCTTATCCATCATCAGTTCATAACTTCTACAAGTGCACTCATCATGTCCTACTGATATACAGAAAGTACAAAACAATTGTTTTGAAGTTTGCACCTACTTCTATAATAAATGGCAGTTATCTGTAGCATGCTTTCCTCCTATCTGACAAATCCCGCACCATAATGCAGGCGTCGCACTCGCTCCTACTTGTGCCACTGGTCTCAATGGCATTGGTCCTCCTCCCGTGAGGTAATTTGCAAACATCGGGAAGTGGTCCTTGTCATGTCCTTAACCCTTGCACTTTACACACCATACCTCGTCACACACTTCTAGGCGAGTTGTCCTATCTTGTTTCAGACTCTGCATCTCAAGGCACATGTTTTTCAACTGCACGTGGATCTACTGAACTCCCAGATTGGGATCCTATATCAGGGTCTCATGCAGTCTCATCACGATCTCCAAGGCCTCTACCTGAGTTGTTAGCCTCTATTGTGATAGCGCGTTCTTTAAATGCGGCATTAACGATGCTACAAACCATTCGCAATGTTATCCATCTATCAGCGTCGTGTTAGCTTCGTGAATTGTGCACTTCAGTCTCTAATCCAACTAGCAAGGGGTCTCACCTAGTAGCATTATGATTTCCTTGAACCTAATGATCGACTGCGCCTCTAACTTCGGCCTACTAAATTCTTGTTTAGCGCAGTTTGAATATCTACGATCCCCGCATTCTGATTGTCATTAGAATGCTTAATGTACCAGGTCAGCACGTGATCCTGCTAAGCATTGACCAACATTGTTTTCTTTATATTGTCATCTATAACTCCCTACACTTCCCATACAGCTTTTATCACGAACCAAAATTGGTCCAGGCATTCACTTCCTACTCCCTTAAACACTAGCAACTTTATCGCACTTGCCATACTGACTCACATTGGTGGCAGAGGTAGTATGGGAGAAGATGGGGGTGAAGATGGTGAAGCTAGTGGTGGTGTGGGTGGGGGTGGTATGTGTGGAATCCTCTGCCTTATGAAATTGATCACACTTCTTGGTCAGACCTTTCCGAGCTCTTCCTCGTCCCCTCGCAGAGGTGAAATCAAGGGGATAGCTTCTTGTTCCGTACTACCTTCATTTTTGTAGATTCTCTCACTTCATGTAGCCCCAAACATAAATCTATTCGCATAACCCAATTTTCACACAGTGGCATTTTAATCCAAGTGTTCAAATATTTAACATACTTACCTCGCGGTCCTTTGAGGAAGCATCATTTTGCCTCGCTATAACTGACTGAAGTATCTACCACGAACTCAGTGATGAACCCTACTATAATTTGATCAAGCCAATGATTAATAGCATGTGCAATCTTATCCTCTAATGTTTCCAATCTGCGCACCAATTCTAGAGTCCACACAATAAGTTTGTCGAGATTACACCTTCCTTGGCTATCTGTTAGCTTTGTGATCCACTCGTATAGCTCAGTAGGGAAAGATGTGAAGAAAAATTCATGGATCTCTGTAAAATAGCAATCTAACCACTCTTCTTTTGATAGTTGCGGATTATTGTTCTCTTGTGCCGCAAACTCATGAATCTTCCTATCCAACCAATCCCCAATTCCTTTCTTAGTTGGATTCTAGTGATGCAACATCAGACATCTCTATGCAGATCCCAGTCCTGGAAATGGAACCAATTGTTGGCTTGTTGGGGCCTGACCTAGGTTCGGAGTTAATTAGCCAAAAAAATCCTTGTACTACTGGCCTTTTTGGCAACAGTCCACGGAGCGTGGACTGAGGTCTCACCCGAAGTAGTATGGGGGGGGTGCTGGAACCAGGTTTTTTCACCCTTGAGATCTCTGAGGGGTTAATTTGGTCCAACTGCTAGCCCCTGTGTGCAGGTTTCTTCGCGCACTTCCCTGGCTTTCGCGCCCTGATAGATTCGCCTTCGTGTGGCCCTAACAAGGGGCTATGGGGATTCCACACTCCTCAAGCAGCGTTCTGCACTATTTCCCTAAATCACACCCCAAATCTTACTTTCCTTCGTACACTAGTTAGTTATCTTCGTGTAAGTAGAAGCCTTGTGTTATATTTATTTATTCAGTACATACATATAAGTTCGTGCAGCAAATAAACAGTAAACTTGCAAATTATACCCAATAATACATAAAGTAGGAAAAGATACATAGAAATATGGTAAACTTATCTTTATTAATTCTTCCCATGGTTATAGACTCGACCTACCCCTGCACACTCAGCTACAGGAGTCCACGCACTCAGCTGCGGACTAATAGGCCTTTGTACACACAGTTGTAGAGCCTTCTCCTACTTTACGACCCAAGACACACTTTACACTTCGACTCAAACTGTTAGACTCATCATGCTTCTTTTCTATTCTTTTTATTTTCTTCTCTTCTACAGTTAGAGCCTAGCTCTATTTATACAATCCCATGGTCCGTGGACCATGGGTGGATCTTTCAAGACGGCATTACATTACAAGAACAAGGGTGGACAACCTTGTGACTCTATTATGACTTCGCGCTTCGTGCCCCCAAATCACGGAGTCTTTACAATGGACTTGGTCAAAACTTGGGCTTTAAGCCCCAAAACATGCCTTGTGGGGATACCACGCCCAATACTATTCTAGGAAGAACGAGTCATGCATGCATGCAAGTCAAGTTTCCTTGGTCACGGGTGCAACTGGTCAACCAGACTACTCATGCATGCAACTACTCAATTGCTTGGGAAAAATGTGCATTTATGGATGGGAGTTGGGCTGACTTCCTAGGAGGTTTGCGCAATTTCTGGGCAAAGAAGCTAACTGCTACCCAATTGTTTTTTCAAATTATGGGTTGAGCAGCCCTACTAGGGAAATTTACACAATTTTTGTTGGGAGTGTTAGCTGGCAGAATTGCACAATTATGGAGCCCAGCAAGTTGCCAGACAGAATTGCATAATTTCTAGAGGGAAGGCCAGTTTCCCTCCAAAAATGCGCAATTTTCTTGGGGAAGCTACTCAGCATGCAGCTGGACCAAGTCCGGGTGAACAACCTGTGAGGGGAATGCACCAAGTTGTGCTTGATAGGCTACCTTTGTGCATGAAAAACACTAGAGCTTGTGTACTTGACGAAGTGAGACGAAGTGTTCTGAAAGGTTGGTAAGGAGGCTCCAAAACGGGCTAAGGAAAAATTTTGGAGGGTGGTTGTAGCTGCTATAACAGACCCTAAAGGTAAAATTATCATATTTAAATGAACATTCATTCCATTCAGATCTAATAAACAATATTTTCTTATTTATGTAACCTATATCTTAGCTCTTATGTCCAATTGTACTAATCAGGGTTTACCTTTCCTTTCCTTTTTAAGTCCTCACTTTTCAATATAGTAGGGGAATTATAACTTAAAGTAGAACTAGGGTCAATTAGTATTGTGACATTTTTCTCAAAAAATTTACCTTGGATTTCCACCATAGTGGACTATTAATCTACTTGTCTCTCATCCCGCACTGCTCTAATCCTTGGGATATTACAAGAAATGTTATTAAATGTAAAGGCTTCTTACAATTTATTTACTATTTTCTTTTTTAGGATTTTTTGGACAATCCCCCCACAATGGTTTGCATTGTAGCCCCAACACTTGATTGGCGGTTTGGCTGATTCACCAAAATTCCTATTTCCTGCTCCTCGTCCTTGTCCACCTTCAAATCCTAGATTCTCCAGTTGATTTATACTTCTGTTAAAGTTTCCTCCTTGATTAATTCTTAGAAAAAACATGTTTCTTAAATCCCTTTTTCTTCGTATTGAAATTTTCATGTTTCTTAGCCATCTAACTTTTAGAGTTATCACCCTTCTATTTATTCTTGTTGAAACAAAATTTTGCCTTCATGATAGTTCATCCATAGTTTGGATTGTCAAATTAAATCCTTTCTTTGTATGAAAAAGGTTGGAAACTAATAAATATTTATATTTTTTCCTTCTCCTCCTTCAAATAAGGTACATATCTCAGTAGGCTCATGAACTTATTTACAAATTCATCCATGGTAGATTGTCCCAACCTTAGCTCATGGAATTCTCTAGCCTCTTCACAAAAATACCTTTTTGATATATATTTCTTTTTAAACTCTTTTTTTAAAAAATTCCATGTTATATTTTTTCTTTGAATCCTCTTTATGGATTTATTTTCCTCCCAACATAACGATGCATGTGATCCTTTGCTTTTTGGATGCAAAGTACTACTATCATATTTTTTTATTTGCTTTCATCAAACTCATGATTTTTACTTTCATTAGAAGTTATAGAATCATTTCGATTAGTGGACTCACTTATAAATATTTTCCTATGAGTTTTTGTAGCTTTCCTATTGCCTCTATTTACTTCTAGTGTTTTGAGTAAATAATCATTAATCTCTTCTTGTTCCTCCTTCTGAATAATATTTCTTGATTGGATTTGATACTATCTAAATCTACCTTCAAGCTATTAATTACTTGTAATATTTTTTATTCACGATTGTTTGTATTATTGGTTCCTTCACCCATCATTTGTATTTCAATATTACGTTCCTCACCTTCTCTAGGCGGCCCTACAAACTTTTGTGCATTGTTGTCATTCTTCAACATTTCCTAACAGTTATTTGATTATATGATTATGACACAAAGAAAGTAATTGTTTCAATTTAGGACCCATAAGAGGATCAATGTTGTAACCTACAACTCTGATACCACTTGTACCACATCGCTATTTACACCCTAAAAAAATAATAAGTAGAAAAGGTATATACTTTTCTTTTGGATTCTTCATTTAGGCTTAAATTATTCATTTTGTCATAGTTATACAAGAATCCATTTGCAAGTAGCCATGTCTTGGATATTGATATTTGAGTAGCATATTTGTTTTGTCTTATTGTTGATATATGTTTTGATCCAAATTCCCTAGCTACATCTTATACTCTTACTAATATGTTCACATTGTATATGATTGATCGTAATACTAAGATAATCCTCTAAACCTCTTATTTTCAAGTGTAAATAATTCTGTTGTCAGGTTTTGGTACATTAGTACCCCTTATACATTTATAATCCTTTCAATGACATATTGATAATATCTATTATTTCTTTACAACTTAACATGACCTTTTTAATCTATATATTGGAGTAAAACTATTTGGGTCTCAAATCTATTGTGGTTTTATAACTTACATATTGGTTCTTTTGAAAACTTATATTGCAAAGATTTATACCTTTATCATTTAGAATGACCTTGTATAGTTATTCTTTTAAAAACTCATATATGCTTTTCTTTTTATCCTTCTTTCATATTAGTCTTTGTTCTATAGTCAAGGTTTTTAGTATACTCCTGGTTTTTCCACAACATTCAATTATTTCATTTTTTGGTTTTTTGTTGTAATTTTTTTTAGGGTTTTCAGTTATAAAACCCTAATGCTTAGGGTACATTTTGATACTCCTTATCTTCACACAAGTTCAATCCCGGATTTGAGCCTCGATCACTCATGTAGTTGCATCTAAATAGCCATGGATTTTTTTTTGTTTTCTATGTTAACTAAAACTTCTTTTAATTCTCCAAATATGGTTTTAACCCTACAAAGGCATGTATAGATAATTTGTTCACATATCACTGTATAGGCGAGTTAGAGTTTTCGAGAAAGAAACCCCAGATTCAAGCCTTGAATCACATACCACAAGTGATTCAAGGCTTTCCACAATGATGGTTATGGCTAGAAGGAGAGGATGCAAGGGGATTTTTCACAAGTTTTCATTGGTAGTAGTGTAATTCGTTAGGGGTGGTTGTGTCAGGTGTGCCATAGCAAGATGGCTATTGAACATCCTTCACTTTACATGTAGGGATTTTAGGCCTTCATATTTTCATGGGATATGAATCTACCTAAAAAGAAGTCCCCAGTGGTGGATGTGGGGTCTACGGATTTGAGGTACATGAGGGAGCTTGATCATATGGTTATGGGTTCACATGTGCATTTTGCACAGTCAGATATGGGGTTGATGGCTATGAAGTGGCCTGCATATCAGAGGGATTTCTCCCTCCAAAGGAATTCCCATAGCTTATCTTCTTTAATTTGTCCAAAAGACTGGCAAAGATGGAAGAGGAAAATTTTCATATTTTCCTGAAAAATATTAAAGTGAAGACCTCCATTTCTTGAATCGGGGTCTCGAATCTGGTGGAAAAATTGAAACAAAACATACAAAATAGTCTTGGTATACATACACACTTTTATTTGATGGGAAAATATAACATTTGTAGAACACACACCCTTAGGCATAAAATATCCCAAAAAAAAAAAAAGAGGCAAGCTGAAAAGAATAAGGGATGGAAGGTATCTGACCCTCAACTTTCTAAAATAGAAGAAGAAGATACCATGAAGAACCATCCAAACACAGATGCAGAAGATCGACATGGTAACCAAGAAAATGGAGGTGTTGTGGATTAGTCAAGAACCACAACCTATATCCATAAGGATACTAAATAAAAAGAGATATAAGCATTAGAGAAACTGAAAGAGGAAACACACAATGAAAATGGAACGAAGTGTATAAAGAGAACTCATGTCTCTGAGATCTCTAACTTAGACAAATGAGTTCCTTTACAGAAAACTAAAAATGAATTAGCAATGGTAACAATTGATCCCAACCATGAGGTTTGGAAAAAGGTTCAGAAAAATAAAGGAAAAAGGGAGAAGTTAAGTGATTTTTATCACACTTAACTCTAGCATAAATTTCTTATTTTTTTACAATTTTTATTTTTATTTCTCATTAGTCAAAAGGATGACACGACCGAATCCTTTTAGCATCTACAAAATGTAATTTTGTTCCTTGTTTCAGGTTCAACAAAATTACATGTTTTTCCTTGAAAATGTGTATATATATATATAATGGATGGTTGGAGAGGTGTAAGATCAATGTCTTGGACAAATGCCTGAAATCCATGGTCATTTCAATCTTACATTGTGTCAGTCATAAGGGAAACATAATATCGACATTCTAACCCAATAACCATGGCGTCAAGACCATTCCCATATTGTTGAGCAACATAATTTAATGTCTTGGCCAGATAAGCCATAGGCATTAGAGCCATTTCCATATTGTTGAGTGGTGTAAGATTAATATCTTATCCTGATAGAGTTAAGTCATCCAACAAGTATAATCGTTGACTTTTGACATGGGCCCAAAGGCTACATTTTAGTCACACCCCCAAATAATTAGTGAGATACCTATTAACATGAGTTTTAACAAAGGACATGGATTGATTTATTAACACACTAGAAAAATAGTTTGGTCTTTCAAATTATCATGAGGCCATATTAATATTAATAATGGCCCAAATGCTTCATATATTCATGATGGGTGTAGATGAAAATAGGAATAACAAATAACCTCAAACAAATTATATAAAAATATTGACAAATAATCATATACATATAGATGGAGAAATTAAACATTCACCCTCAATCAATTTAACATTATTTAATGTTATATAGAATATATCTATATATATATCTATACTAAATATCTTATATCTATATCTATTATTTATATATATATATTATATATATATATTATATAATATATATAATATATATATATAAAGAGTTCTTACAATTCTAGACTCAGATTTAACGGAACTTCAATCAATCATACAAAGATATGGTAGGGTCGACTCATGACTGTCCCGTGATTGTCTTGACTTAGCAATGCGTAAATTGGAAGAGTAACAGAAAATCATCCATTCAGCAATGTTGAGACAAGAAGGGGGAGGGGGCACAACCCAAATGATTATCAAAACATGTGTGTGTTTGTGTGTGTGTGTGCAATACATGTGCTTCCTGAGTCAGTCATTCGTGATGGTTATTCATATGGATCAATTCAACATTTTTACCAAGAAAATATATGTACCATAATTACTTAATTTAAACTAGAATGCAAAGCAATGTGGTTGAGAAGGCTACAACTTGCTAAATTCATAACTATAACGGTCAAGTAATGAGAGAGAAATTGGGATTGCACAAGATATTTTTTTCAAGTATTTATTGATCTTACAACATGGAATATCCAAGTATTTCATGAATTAAAGTTCAATTTATGGGACGTCCATCTAGTAATTCAAATACAGATTACTTACATGAATAATGTACAATACAACTTTAACAACTACTCAACACATGATTTTGACTGCATTTTTGAGGATATGAGGCATAATTTGTACCATTAAATATCCATAAACATATAAAATTTCTAATAAGTAAAATTATATACATCATATACTATAATCACCTCCACCAGTGATCCATTAAGCATATAGAGAGAGAAAATTAAGTGTTCCAACAAATTTCACACAAAGATGTATAAAGAAGAACTCAACATTCACAAACAGTACTCATACCATGTTACTTATCTTCTTAAGTTTATTCTTGTTGGAGATGAAGAAGGGATTATGACTATCCTCCCAGCTGTAGGTTGGTTATGATTTTTTCCCCTATAACTAACCACCACCGCAATAGGTAAAATTAGTTTGAGAGTTGATTTTACATGGAAATATGCCAATCAAGCTGGGAGATTGATATGATTTGTAGGTGGTTTATCAATAGTCTATAAATAATTGGTGGTTTCATTGTCATAGCAAGAACTAGTTCTTTCATAGCCAACCACAAGCACTAGATATTCATAGTATGGGTGATTTCACAATCTAAGACAAACACTAGTGGTTTCGTTGTCATAGAAAGAACCAGTGATTTCACAATCTCAGCAAGCACCCAATATCTCTTAATTCAGTCTCCCTTTGTGCCAAAAATGGAAACCCTGAGTAAAATTGATGATTGAGAAACAGTCTTGGACAAGTCGAATGTTCTCCATGAGCCTTACCGACCTTTATTTCCACAAACATCTCTCCCAATCTAGTTGAAACCCCTATCTATTTTGGCAAGCCTCTTTTATAGTCATCACGTTGCATCTCAAGTATGGCCAAGATGTTACCCCTTGTCCCCAAAACGATGCCTTCACCCAAACTTTAATTCTTTAAGGTGGTGGAGGGACTTGGTATGGGAATTTCCCAGCCAATTTTTCCTTTCATGAACCTAATAGTCGATGGTATTCCCACTCAACATATACTTTACTAGTCCTAATAATGATCTAGTTTTAATATTTAATTTCCTAGGGTGCAGTTGAATTGAAATTTCTCTCTCAATTTCTTCTCCATTAGGTTTTAATATCAATTAAAATAATGCTTATGATCAGTCATTTAATCATTGAAAAAATAAAAAATTAACTCATAATCATTTTCGTCATTAAAAAAATAAAAATAAAAATAAACTCATAATATTAAGACATGATAGATATAATATATTAGATATATATGTAATATTAAAACATTAATATTATGACAGACACACACGCACACACATCTAACATTAAGGCATGACTAATAACCTTAATATTAATTAAAACATCAATATACATTGGCACCACAATTAGGGCATAATATATTGCAACATAAATAATTTCATTATGCTTTAAATAGAGTTTTTTCCAGCAATAGATAATTGCTTACAAGTATAATTGTCAACATAAGGAATTTTACACTTGGGGGGACCATGGAAGAGAGGAAACAATTTCCCTTATTTTTCTTAGAATAACTTGCCAAATGAAGTATGTAGAGACAGTACACTAATGTTCTTGAGTGTCTTTCTATTTCATTCCTTCCAAATATCCTAGTAGCATGAATCTTGGGATAAGTTGTCATGCTTTATTTACAATGGGATTAGTAAAAGGGAATTCATACTAGTTTTGTAAAGTGGAGAGGACATTGTTTTGGATTTTTTCAGTCTGTCTAAAAAGCATGGCAAGGTGATCCCAAATTGAAGCAAAAAGGTAATGACTGATAAGAAGATCAATGATATTTTCTAAGCTAGAGAAATAGAGGAGATAGATTGAGGGGGCCTAAAAACCATGGCTTTAAAGCTTGTCTCATGTTAGAGTTTTGTTCCATAATTAGAGTCAGAGAAAAAGAATTATTTTGGGTAAGTTCTTAAGGTTCCACATCTTATTCCATTTGCTTTGATAATGCTCATTTTTCATTCTTATAAGAATAATGCAAGATTTAGAAAGGTTGAAAATACTTGAGGGACAATGACCCCAACGAAGAATATGTTGGAAACCTTTGAGCACTACTAAGAGGGGGGAGTGAATCAATAGTGTGACTTCTTAATAATTTTTACCAATTAAAACTTCTCTATCGAATTAAACATGAATAATCCATTACTTGCACCATTAACTAGTAGCATATCATATAAACCATATAAGAAGTTAAATCAAAATAAACATGAGAGCAATGGTAACCAACACATTAGAAACACATCCACACAAGAGACACAATATCTAGTGGAAAACCCTTCACCGAGAAAAAAACCACCCTTGCTATTATTGCATTTCTCTAAATCTTCTATTATGAAAAATGTGTCTTTTACATAGATTGTTGAATCCCATTAGCATGGAGACTCGACCCCATATATAATTAGCTAACTTGCATCAGCCAGGAGACTCAATTCTACTGATGAGATCAGAAGACTATGTTCTCACATGGATCTATGGACTACCATCTACTGAAAGTCACCACGATCAACGATCCTCGCCCAACTCCACTTGGACTATCCAACTACCATTGGATTGATAAATTGTTCCTTTCTTTGAAACTTCATAATCATTGCTCCACGCCCATGAATTCACTGCTCCTCTACTCTATGTGGACCTCATTTCATCTATTTTCATATTGGAACCCAAGACTATCTTCTCAACTTGATTTAAATTTTCAATATGAAATCCAGCAACAAGACAATATCTTCAAATCAAAATAACACCAAAAATATGCTCTAACCTCCATAAAAATAGTGGTTGCAATGCAACCATCAAATATGAATAACGTAATCACTAGCAGTTGAAATAAAACTCATAGTCAACCATAATAACGAACCCTCACATTGAAATATGAATGCTACATAATGTAATCAACAACATAAAATTGAATGGATATGATCCAAATGCATTAGTAGCTCCTGCAAAAATAAATGTGAGAATCTCAAATATGGAGCTATATCAAGCTCTCCATCACTACCAACAAATCTACTATAATACTATGCTCCTTTGATGTACAAAATGAAGTTCTGAATCAAAACATTGCTTCAGCAAATAAATATGCTCATTCTTCCTCCATTAGAACTCATACACTAAAGAAATATTACTCGCCAATAGATCAAAAGCATACTCACTCTATGCATCCTTCTCTTACACACGTACACACACCATAAACCACCACATGCCTCCAAAGTAAGAATATAAAACATGAAAGGTGAATTGCACTTTTGGAGTGGGATCAAGAGTGCACAAAGTTGACAATATCCAATCACAATCATTAATACTTGTGCACTAAAGGTGTTCACACCCAATGGAGGACGTATTCAACCATTGTCGACCTTCACTAATTAATTTAAAAGTTTCCACGAATTACCATGTAAAATTTCTCCCAATGTGCTTGAGGAATGCAGAGAAATTCACTTCGAGGATGTATACATGACTTTCCTTCATAAAACCTGCATATACGCGGGTTTCCTTCACAAGACTTGGATATGCCCTTAAAAATTCAATTTTTCTACTCTACTCAGCTCCAAAATTCCTGAACTTGATTGTCTTTTTCTCTAAGCATCTGTATAAGCCTCCAAACCTCTTTCAAGCTCTATGACACATTGTTGGCTTGAGGGGGCTTGGACCCAAGTTTAGAGTTAGTTGTGCTAACCAAAAAAACCCTACACTACCATCCCTTTTGGCAATAGTTCGCTTAGCACATACTACATTCTCACCCAAGGCAGTATTGGGGGGTGCTAGAAACAAGTTTCTACATATAGAAGGCTATGTGATGGAGCATCGAGGCGTTTTATTAATCCAGGGCCCAATTTGACCTTCGCAAACCCTTTTCTTCAGAATCACAGACTTAAATCAATTTCTACTTAATTAGATCTATGAATTTCGCCTAAGTGTTCTAACATGCATAAGTTAGCATACAAAAGTAGATTTGAACCATTGCAATGCAATTAAGGCAATATCATAGAGAGTCAAATCATAACTGAGCATAAAACACAAAAACATATAAATATACAAAGAACGCATATATTTACTCCAAATATGCTTTATTACTTCATATATTCAATACATACACTTCTTCTAACCATGTGCACACAATTGCAGGGGCTCGTGCACTCAGCTATAGAAGCCTTCCCATTTGCCAAAATACAGACTCAAAATATTAATTATCAACTATCCATAAGCTTAGAACTTAACTTCATAATGACTCCTATATGACTCCCTTATCTTTTACATTACATTAACATGGTCCACGAACCATGAGAGGAGTTCATTGTATAATCAAAACAACCCGTCCCTTTACAAAATAAGGGGCTTTGACCTTCCTAAAATCGCCTTTGACTCTTAATGTTCTACATGCTCCACTCCTCAAATTGCGAAGAAATTACAATATTTCAAAATTTAACTCAAAACTTAGACTTGGGGGTCCCAATCCCAACAAGCCCCCAACATAAATATGTGACTCATCTTGAGTAACTTCGCTAGTATGTCCTCAACGTGTGTTTTTAGGCTGTTGTACTCTATCTTCAACACTTGAAGCTCTGTTGTACACTGTGTGACAGCCCGTCGAACCTCCTTGACCAACTTCTCAGTAGTTGGCCCCACTACTCTTAGGTTAATGGTCCTCTATGCTGATTTCATTCCTTTCGTTTACTTTCGAAAGACTGTGAGAGTTAACTAGCTTCATCAACCCAAGGTTTCCTTCTACTGAAATGATTGAGTTTTTTTTTCGCAACTCGTCTATCTAATTCTGATTGGCCTTTCCCTCCTGGAGTCTGGAAAACCATTTCACAAGTGTTAAGGTCCTCGATGTTTCTCCGATTTCATCAAACTGTAGTTGTTTATCTTGTATCTCCACCTCAATCTTCTACACATATGGGTCCTCCTGCAGTGAAGCCCACATATCCATGGTGTTCTAAAAAATTTGGATGCAATCCTTAATTGCATCTTCTAGGACTTTCATGTCAACCTTAATAGCAGCCTCACACTACTCTTGAACTTATGGAGGTTTTGTTGGTTGTAGCTTCATCTACAACTCTACAACCTGCATCTACATCTCAAAATTGACTTGTTCAACCTCCACTTTGGACTCCTTCACCACGACTACTAGATTGTGGAGCTTCTCTTTAGAAGCTAGTTCAGTTTGTATGAGGAGCTCTGCCAGCTCAATGCAAGTCTAAGTGATGACGTCCTCCAAATCCTATGTGCGCGCATCGTTTGTGTCTATATCCTACATATACCTAACAACTTCCTCATTTAACTAGTCATTATGGCTCTTGAGGTCCTTAATTACAAAAAGCACCCACTCTTCTCAGATTTTTCATTCAATAGATACTCCCTGGTGGAGTTCATGTAATGCTTGAATGGGTAGCGCCGCTAAATTCAGCTTTGAGTTCCTTCCATATGGCTTTGCTTCCTGATTCACCATTGTAGGAAAGCATAATGACCCTCTTGGAATGGTCAATGTGTTGATATATGTGGTTACCACCAACATTGAAGGTAATGATGGTGTCACACTTATCGTTTCCATGCTCGCTTGCTTCTCGCTTGCTTGAAGCACTCTCAATTGAATCGTGCTCACTTGCACTTGTATCTCTTTGAGGCCCTGTTATACCTATGGAAATAATGACTTGTATTGATCCTCTATGTGTCCCCACATATCCTCTATGATAGAGCACATAGTGTCACCAATATCATCGATGTCCCTCTCAGTGAGGACCATTGAGTCAATGTTGGAAGTCTTGTCAGAATTCTTCTTCTTGGGTGCACCTCCAGTAGTGGATTTCTTGCTCTTCTTTAGTATGAAGGGAGACTCAATATCTTTTTTCTCCTTCAAAGGGTTGGCTCCACCCTTTCTGGTTCCTCTGTGTCTGACTCCTCTTCATCTACGCTCTCTGGCTCCTACGCGGTATTCTTCCCAAGCTCCACAATGACCTTCTAAGGTACCTTCTTAGGGTCTTTCTTCAACATACCTTTTGTTTTGTTGGTCCTTGCTTGGTCTCCTTCAGCTTCCTTGATGGGGTCTAGCCACACACTTGACCAGTTAGAGACTGCGGAAAAAATATCTTGCTCTGTGACCTAATAGGGAAACTCATACCATATGCCCTCTACATCTTTCTCTGCTTGTATGTGTACATTGTGGAAATCTTCTTTAAAGTTTGAAACAATGCGATATTGGGAAAATAACACTGGTGATAGTCGTGGCTTCTGGTTGACCATGGTGCGCAAATCCATCTCAAACAACACCAAAAATTGTTTATTCTCTACCACCCGAATTGTATCCTTTGATGCCCATAGAGAAGCATACCTCGCAGCTTCACACAAGTCTAGGTCAACATTAGGGAATTGTGATTCATTAGGGATTCTCCAATCTTTCAATGTAATCAAAAACAACAACCATGCATAATCAAACGATTTCCCATCTTCCTGGGCTTTGCGACAATCATCCAGAAATTCCTTTCAGATGTATCCTTCCCAATTAAACTGTACCCCTTGGCTGCACTGTGTAGCCAACTAAATGAATGGAGTAGGCACCTTGTCTTCCCTACACTTTGTCATAATTTTACTGGCCATAATGGATGCGGAAAAGGAAACAGCATGATCAGAAATTGAGCTAACAACATAGCCTCGTGACTTCTTGACAACATGGAAATCCTTCTTCACTTAGTCTACAAGCTTCATTTCTTGAGACTTGCCAACAAAATCATTGGCAAGGTCTGCCCCTGCACATGGCAGCACATGATCCTTCTGATCAGCATAGCGTCAATTGGGATCCTCTCCCCCAACCATAAAGCTCTGTCATGCACCAAAGTCAATAACTGGTGCACACATATTGTATTGATGTTTATGTGCCCAAAATGAGGCATAGGCAGCATGTTCAATAAACCAGCGTGTTGAATCCCAACCACCCATGTCATTGGTTCTACTTGTGTTACACCAACCTCCTCATAATATACCATCTTTAGGTATTTGCTTGGCTCAAAATGAGGAAATTTGTCCCTGTCTGCTAAATCCCAATCCTCCATGTGCAGTTGTGGTACCTACACCAGCAACACTCCTTCAAAGGGCACATATTTTGGAAGCAAAGGTGTACAAATGGAAAATTTCACTGCATCAAGGTCCTTGGTCACCTTAGTAGTCGGCTTTCTAGTAGCATATATGGAGGTAAATGCAAAATTGGTTTAGCCTCATCGACATTTATATCCTCAAATCCTGTCCCAAGATCTTCCTCCTCTAAGTCAACTGGTTCCATTGGTTTCTTCTTTTTCTCTTTTTCAATATTTTCCTTGCTCTGCTACTTAGCAGTTACCTTTCCTAGGCGGTTGTGGCTTCTGCAGCTTTTTATGCTTGTTCACTAGTATTGCTTCTATTTTTTCTACCATTGTTGCTTCCTCTCCTTCAATTGTGGGCTTTAGTCTCGTCGATCTAGGAGTTATGGTGTTATAGGAGGAGTAGCAGTCATTCTGTCTATTAATCTGTGTGCGAGAAATTCTGAGTAGATATCCTACCAATCCTCACTAGACATACAACACTTCTCTCATCTCAGACTTAGGCACAAGATCTCACAAGAGTTCTTCAATAAGCAAAGTGTCTGAAGGAACATCAAGATGCCATATGTATATCCAAATTCAAATTCCAATGCCTTGAATGCCTTCATATCCTCCCCATAAATGCAAATTTGGTAGCAGATTTTCATAGATATACTTCTTAAATGCACTTCCCCCACTCCCTTTAATGGAAAAATCACAGTCAAATCAACTATAGCTTTTCCAACGGTTACATTTTGGGCAAACTGTGTGGGATCCTCCCTTGTGGCACAGCTACATTGTCATAAATTTCTCCACCTATGACATCTCCCTAACCATCACGAAGCTCTTCTGCTTTGATGGAACCATTTCTCGACAGAGTTGTTTATAGTCTTGCACTTTCTTCCAACTGCCTGAAGTAGTAAGACTTTCCTATTGTCATATAGTCATCGTAGCCTTATAGGGACGGGGTCATCCATGTATACCTCCAATCTACTTCCATTAGTTCTGCGAGGAAAAAAATCCCCATTTAGCTTTGCACGCTAAACTGCGCCACCATCCAAAATATCGTTGATCACATAGGGTCCCAGCCAGTGCATCTGAAACTTCCCTAGAAACTTGTGAATTTTTTATCACACATCAAGACCAAATCTCCATTCTTAAAAGTGCACTACTTAATGTGGTGATCATGCCATGCCTTTTCCCTATCTTTTTGTACCTGCTGATGAAAACCATCCAAAAATCGATCCTCCTCCAGTGCAAGCAGTTGCGCTAAACACTCCTCCACAGAGTCACAATCTGCCATCTCAGTTATTGTTGTGATCCTTAAGTTAGGCATTATATATTCCATTGGCATCACTGCTTCTTGTCAATATACCAGTCTAAATGGTTTTTTCTTGGTCAATTTCTTACAAGTGGTCCTATATGCCCATAGAACTGATGATATGCGTACATCACAATCATTCATATTAACCTTGCAAATCTTCATTACGGCATTCTCCATGATTTTATTAGAATCTTCATCAGTGCCATTTTCCTGGGGATGATATGATGTACTCTTCTGATGGTTCATTTGGAACTCTTCTTTCAATGCATTAATTGTTTCATTCAATAATTGCAAACCTTAGTCGCTCATGAGGATCTTCGGGCATCCGAATCATGAAAAAATGTACTCCAATATAAACTTCATAGTAGTTTGTGCTCTATAATCCTTCACAGGCTGTGCCTCGGCCCATGTGGTCAATTAGTCTATCACAACGATAATATAATGTGCAGCCATCTTCTTTCCTAGTGGATTAATTGGTCCAATGAAGTCAATGTCCATTTATCAAATGCTTGTAACGTGACCTATGGATTTAAAGGAAGTTCATCCCTTCACAATGGTCTTCCCATCATCTGAAATACATCGTATGCTCTCTAGTATTCGTTAGAGTCTCTATGTACTATAGGCCACCATAGGCCTACTCAGAATCTTCTACATGGTTTTCTTACCTGCATAGTTTCCTCCTGTGACACCACCATGCGCTTCAGCCAAAATACGGTGTCATTCATACTCAGGTACATATCGGCACATAATTTCATCTAATCCCATCTTATATAAGTGTCCTACAATCACGGAAAAATCTGCAGCCCTTACCACTATTTATTTCTTTTGCTGCGTTGTGTATCCTTCAGGAGCTATGCTAGTAGACAAAAAGTAAATAATGTCCGCAAAATGTTCATCTACAACTCTTGACAGTGAAGATTCACGCATCAGGTAACCCCTCATCAATATTAGTGTGTTCTTCATTTTTCTTGATCCTAAATAGGTGATCAAGTCCAACATTTAACCTCCCTGGCTTGACTATCACTTCAAAATCATACTCCTAGAAGAGAAGAAACCATCTACAGATCCCCCCCCGCAACACAGGCTTATTGAGCAGGTATTTCAATGCAAAATGATCCATATACATTTTAAAGTGTGCACCTAGCAGATACTCCCTGAATTTTTATAGTGCATAGACCATGGCTAACCCTTCTTGTTATGTGGTTTAATAGTTTCACTCTGCCTTAGATAGTTTCCTTCTTGCAAAGGAAATCAGACGGTCAATATCTCCTTCACCTAGTTGAGTTAAAACAACTCCCAATGCTATACAAGATGCATCTACATGCACATGGAATTCTTTCTTCCAATCCAGAAATTCTAGGATTGGTGCAATAACCATCTTCTCCTTAAGAACATCCAATCTCTTCTGACAGTCGTCATCCCAACAAAATGTAGCATCCTTCTTCAATAATTTTTCCATTGCGCAGTGATCTATGTGTATGGCTTTATAAACTTCCTTTAATACCTTGTATGACCCAAATTTGTGTATAGCTATCTTACATTCTTGGGTGGATCCAAATTGATAATTACAGTTATTTTGGCATGGTCTACCATCAATCCCTGCTTGCATATGACGTGTCCCAACAGTGTTCCATAAGGTACACAAAAAATACATTTCTTCAAATTCAAGGAAATCTGATACTTCCAGCATGTATAGAACATTAGGCACAAACTAGAAACATGTTTCTTAACTAGCCCAAATATTGTCCAATCATCGAAGTAGACCTCCAGAAGCTTGTGAATAAATTCCTTGAATGTTGCGATTACCACCCTTGAAAATATTGTAGGGGTATTTTTGAGTCTGAAAGACATAACTGTATATTGGAATGATCCCCATTCTATAGCAAAGGTGGTCTTGATTCTATCCTTCGGTACAATCTTAATTTGGTGATATCATGAAAATCCATCTATGAACGAATAAGCCTCCTATCCACCAACGCTTTATAGAACTTCACCTGTAAAACGTGTAGGAAAGGGGTCATGCATGCATGCATCATTTAACTTTCGTAGATCTACGCAAATCCTTATATCACCCTTTGTTTTCTTTTCTTAGACCACCATCAGGCTGACCCATTATGACTCTTCCACTAGCTCAATTATACATGTTGTGAGCATCCGATCCAACTCTTCTCTTACCTTTTCCTTGTATTTGGTGTTCAGTCGATATGGGCACTGCTTAACTGGCTTCGTATTTAGCTTTAAATTGATCTTCATCACACCCAAATCACCTACTATACCCTTCAATTCAGAGAACTTGTTGGAAATAGGTCTTGATATTCATGTAGTAATTCACCAACCTTACCTACCGTGTCTTCATCCCAATAGTCACCAATATGCGTGAACTTTGGTTCTTCTTCTAAGCCAATATTTACTTGTTTTGTCTTTAATAGTTGTGCTATATCAGGGATCTTTGCATCAGGTCTTGCAACCTCGCGTTGTCCTTCTAACTCAAGAATACTAATATCTAGTGGACCCTCATCTCCTTCTTTCGTAGTAACATTGTAGCATTCTAACACATGTTGTAGCTGCGCGCTCTAGTCAGGTTGAATCCAAGTTATAGGTTCTATTGGTGTTTGCAAGATCGCTACCTTAACCACCTAAAGCACCCTATCAATGCTTTTGAACCCATATCAAAGCTGAATGTAAGTGGAAAAATCTCCTTCATTTCATCCCAATCAGTAGTCCCATGTCACATCTCCATCTCCAAATTCCAGTTCATCGATATAACATGTAAGGTATGAATAAATATATGTACCCACAATGGTTGAGATACCTCACCCCAAGCCTTAGTCCATCGCACTAGATGTTCGTGCGGGTCCTTCTTACCTGTGTAATGTTCACTGAGACATGTTTTTGTGGAGCCAAATCGTAGTCTCATCAGTCTATGATATTCCTTCCAATCATAAATATTATCCTTGTGGGTTCCCCACCATCTCGCAAGCGTAGCTCTTAAAGCTAAATTTAGAGCTGGGAACCTATGCTCCTCTGGTATGTCTCTTTCAAATTGGTCAATAAAACAATTGACATCATCTAGCCCATCATATAAGGTAATTTACGTACCTCAGTTGATATACAATGCATATACTTTGTAAGCCTATTCCATCGTAGTGTAGAGACCTCATGTAACTAATTTGGCTAGTTTTCTAATTCCTCATTTGAGTCTGGTTAGCACAAACTATCCTTGTCCCAACTGATTCATCCATCTACAATGGGATTAACCCAGTATTCATCTCATGCAGTGAGCTTATATATGTGGTCAATGTCTTCGTCATCATAGTCATCATGGACTGCTTTTGTGTATTACACACCTTTAGCTGGATCCAATGGAACAACCACTCTAAGGCCATTCTTTTCAAACACCATGTTTTGCTTCTTCAAATTAATAATAGCATTCATGTAGAAATTCTGATTGTAGATTAACCTAATAATGCAATATAACTAAAGAAAAATACTTTAATATACTTCTACAATCAAACTTGTGGAAGCTTAATAGATTTTATCTGAATCAAAGTTGAACACATATAACCATAAGAAGAAGGATCAATGCACATGAAACACAAAAAATACTCAGGGGAAAGCCTCAGCTAAAAACCCCACTATTTGTATTATCATAAAAGGTGGAAATACATTAGAATTATATAAAGCCTTGGCTCTCATAGCTAGCCAGCTCTCAATACAATCCTCCTAGATTCTCACAGGCAATCACAACGTCTCGCAAACCTTCTCTTCTACCCTCAAAGCTCCTATTTCCTTGCGTAGTTTCCCCTGGGTGATCCTCCTATTACCAAGTGGAAGACTGATCACTCACACTAATCCTACACCCTGTCAGAATTGTGCAATCCTCAAGGAACCTAACTTGACTGCATGGATGAGTTTCATTTATAGGAAAACAGTGCAACTGATAGTAACCTGTCCTTGAAATTTAGCTCAACTAGTTCTTTCTCAGAATAGACATGCATGATTTTCTGATGAGAGAATCTTCAGTTATCTGGAGTACACTTGTTGAGTGCATGCATGCATCAACTGACTGATAACTTACAATTAGTTGCTCAAACAATTTGGAACTAATTTAACTAGACTTAACTTAGTAAACTGAGATAACTAATTACAACTCAAATATAACTCAATCTTATCTCCTCAATTAAGGGATAATCTCCTTAATTTAAGGGATAATTGTTGCATGACTTCAGAAAGACTTCTAACTTGAATTTATCCAACTAATTAATCCATATTGAATTAATTAATTAATTCCAAGCAGCTGGTGAGACTAAATTCGATTTTAATTCGCAATTCTAATTCAAGGACAAATTAAAATTGGAATATTCTGGATTCTATTTTTATCATTTCTTGTTGTTATTTTCAACAATTCATGTCAAAAGCCCAATCAACCCCAAGCAAGGATGGACATGGATTACTGTCATCTACTATTTCAATAACTTCAAAATCTGCAAGCACGCTGGCTCCTTCAATATCTACAACCACTCCATGTAGGCGACCCATCAGAATTATCTTTTGTTGGTTTGTCATGCACAACTGAATTGGTGACCACTGCAACTTAGGTTTCCCCATATATTCCCAAGTCTGTTTTGGTAGTACATTAGCATCATATCCTAAGTCTAGAATTATCTATTCGATGTCAAAATCACCAATTTGTGTTGTCAATGCATTTCCCTACTAGTCCTCTTCTTGCTTCAGTTCACCTTATTTACTACATGTTGTTCTGTTAACGACTTTTCCTTGCTAGCACAGTTATCTAGTTCACCAATTTGTGTTGTCAACCGCATTTCCCTACCAGTCTTCTTCTTCTTTCATTTCACCTTATTTACTATGTGTTGTTTTGGTAATGACTTTTCCTTGCTAGCGCAGTTATCTATCGATTCTTGGAGTCCTTCAACTACCTTCTAATCCCTCAACAAATTCATGCATGATTATAGAAATGATTTCAGCAATATGGGATCAAAGTTCTCTGTCACATTAATTCCTTCAGATTTCTCTCTTCGTGGGACTATTGGTACCTAAGTTTTAGACATAGAAGCACCTAGATCTATAAATCTTTTTATTTCCTCATAAATGTCTCATTTTCTATGTGTAAGTCAAATCCAACATTCTTCTCACCAGCCCTACAAACCCATGTATCCGACACCGATTGCTTTCCTTCTACCTTGTCTTCACCAATGGCTATACCACTTCAAATGACTATATTGACACTAGGATTATCTTCCCACGTCTCAAATCTCATCATCTAAATGTTCTACGTGGGTTGTTGGTTCTTCTTTTCCTGAATCTTTGCTATTAGTACAAGACACTCTTCTTTAACATGATCAAAATGCTTGCAGTATTGACAACAAGGATGAGCTGGATTCTGACAGTCACACGCAAAATGTCTTTGTTCTCCATAGTTGTAGCAGATGATCTAGCCCTGACCTCGTCCAGTGCCTCCTCCACATCATCTTCCACATCCTTGAAATCCTCCGTGAGTCGCAAGTGAACCTTGGTCGTTCGAGTTTCAGCCTACATCTTATACATTGGATTTCTTTCTATCATCAAGTCATAGCTTCAAAAATCTCTTTCATCATGGACAACCAATTTACAAAATTTTCAAAATAGTTGCTTTAGTGACTGCACAAACTTTTTTCACAAATAAAAATTATTGTCGCATGCATTCTTGATACTTGGCAGATACTACACCAATTGCTTGAACTAGCACTTGATCTAGCAGGAGACTTTGGTTTCAATAAGGGGACATCCTACAGCTATATAGTCCTGGTACATAGGGCACTGGTCCTTATAGTGGCCTACAGACTTGCACTTCATGCACCAAACTTTAGGGTGTAGTCTTGATTGAACCTTTTTTCCCTTCTTCGGATACTACAACTCCATATGCAGGCTTGCTAACTGTGACTAGATCTGTTGGAATCCTATATTCATATCCTAGATTGATGAAGCCTCCAACTTCATCGTGATATTTAATGCTTCAACTTGACATCCAATCTTCTGTTGAGACAAAGGCAATCTCAAGTGTGGCAACAACGAAGTTATGTACCATTCCTTATATTGTTCGTTTGAAATCTAAATATTAGCTTGTCACAGTAAGCACTTCAACCTCTGATCTATTTCCCACAGATACTCATTAGCCATCTGCTTGATCTCCTTTATTTCAATAACACACTGACCTTCTGATTTTGGCTTTCTAAATTTTGCATTCAACGCAGTCTTTGTTTCAGCCAACATAGAATTCAGATTGGTTGTACTATATTTGATATACCATGTAAGCGCTCTATCCTATAACGCTCTAACCATTTGTGCTTTCTTCATGTCATTATCATTGATCTGTTATGCCTTCCACATAGCTTCGGTTACAAACCAAAACTAATCAGGATCCTCTAAACCCTGACCCTTGTATATATGAATTTTCACTGTATTTGCCATACTAAAGAATGAAGGTGGAGGTGGAGGTGTAGGTGTATGAGGTGGTGATGAAGCTAGAGATGGGGTGGATGGATGTAGAATCCAAGAAATGTCATGACCTTCTGTGTGCGGTGCACCTCTAGGTGTGTTTGGGTTGGTCCTTTCTTATTCGTTGTCTGATTCACCCAATAATGGACTGTATGTGCCTTCAGTATATTTTTCCTAATCGGATCTGAATCTTTTTCTGCTTCACGTAGATATGGTATGACCTATTTTAAACATCAATCAAAGGAATAACACCCTTTTCACACAATAACATTTTAATCCAAGTTTTTATTGATCTTAGGTACTTACCTCTCGGACCCATAAGGAATCAGCATTTAGCTTCGCTATAAGATGCAAACATGTCAACTGAAAATTTAGTGATGAAACCATCCAAAATAATATCTATCTAATAGTCGATAGCCCTTGTAACCTTTTAATAAGACTCTTCAAGGCGCTTGATCAGTTTAGGAGTCCACACAATAGGATTGTCATGTTTTCAAGTAGGTTCATTGTCACTAACTTAGACAACCACTTGTGTAACTCACAAGGGAACGATGAAAATAAATCTTCATGCTCTTCTGTGTAGAGGTATCTCTATAACCACCTCCCTTTTGACTAGTGCAAATTCTGATTTTCCTGAGCCACAAACTCGTGCATATTCTGATCTATCCACTTCTCGAGTTATTTCTTAGTTGGTATCCACGAATGCCACATCACACATCCCTCATATAGATCTAGGTCTCGGAAATCGAACCATTTCTTGGCTTGAGGGGGCTTGGACCCAAGTTCAGAGTTAGATACACTAACCAACAAAACTCTACACTACCGGCCCATTTGGCAATATTTCGCCCAGTACAAACTGCAATCTCACCCAAGGCAGTATTGTGGGATGCTAGAACCATGATTCTCCATCCAAAAGGCAATGTGATGCAACAGCGAGGCATTTTGTTAATCAAGGGCCTGATTTGACCTTCACGAACCCTTATCTTCAGAATCACAAACTTAAATCGATTTATACTTAATTAGATCTATGAAATTCATCTAATTGTTTTAACATGCATAAGTTAACATACAAAAGTAGACCTGAACATGCAATTAAGACAATATCATAGGGAGTCGAATCATAATTGAGCATAAAACACATAAACATATAAATATACAAAGAACACACAGATTTGCTGCAAATATGCTTTATTACTTCAGATCTTCAATACATACACTTCTTCTAACCCTGCACACACAATTACATGGGTCCGCGCACTCAGCTATGATCTTACCAAGGTCTCTGCACACTCAACTGCAGGAGCCTTCCCCTTCGCTAGAATACAAACTCAAAATATTACTTATAAACTATCCATAAGCTCATAACTTAACTTCCTCATGGCCCCTAGATGACTCCCTTTTATATCTTTTACATTACATTACCATGGTCTGCAAATCATGGGTGGATTTCATTGTATAATAAAAATAGCCCATTTGTTTACAAAATAAGGGGCTTTGACCTTCCTAAAATCCCCTTCGACTCTTAAAATTTTGTGCGCTCCACTCCTCAAATTGCAGAGACTTTACAATATTACAAAATTTGACTCAAAAACTAGGCAAAACTTATACCTAGGGGCCCCCATCCCAACGCACATCTAGAAATATGGTAAACATCACGAACAAGTTGTAGGTTTTAACCATGTATAGAAATTACTTGCATATGAATTCTAAAACACAGAAAATAAACAATGGCGAAAGCATAACACATAAAACAAATATACACAGATATTTCCCCTGGATCCCAAAACTGGGACTACCAAATTGATTTTCCATTATATTCCTTGCAATGTTATAATACATATATATACATGTTGAAGCATACATAAACCCTAATACATTAACCTTGTATTAGAACATAACCGTAGTTCCCTTGACTGGATCTACAAAATACCATGGATCGAAATCCATCGCGCCCAAAACCATGTGCGAAAACCATGCACAAAAACCCTGCATATCCCCTCCATGTCCCCCCCCCGTGACCCCCATGCTAGTCGTAGAAAGAATATAAGATAACCCAACATTCTACCACTTGTTGTTTTCTTTCCACATGGGGCCACAGGAGAGCTTAGTCATTTATCTAGCCCTGCAACACCCATTGTTTCTCTACACCAAGAGAAATTCTCAGAGCTCACAGATTTTGTCAATGCATCTGTAGTATTTTTCAAAGTGTCCACCTTTACCAGCAACACCTTTTTGTCTTCTATCATATCCCTCACAAAGTGATACTAAACATCAATGTGCTTTGACTTTGAATGATAATCAGGGTTCTTTGCCAAGAAAATTGCATTTTCGCTGTCACAATCTATCCTTATAGCTCGATGTACTAACCCCATACTTGAACACAATCTCTGCAACCAAATTACTTCCTTGCTTGCATGAGTGGTTGTCATGTATTCTGCCTCTATAATTGACAGTGCCACTACAGATTGTCTCTTACTCATCCAACTGACTGTACCTCCAAATAGGTTAAATACACACCCACTTGTAGATCTTCTCTAATCCATATCTCCAACCCAGTCTACATCAACAAAGCCACGAATGTCCAAAACTCTGTCCAATCTTGGTCTTCCTTGGCAGCACAAACCACAATCACTAGTGCCACGCAAATACCTGAAAACCCGCTGCACTGTTCTCCAATGCTCCTTCCATGGTTTTGACATAAACCTTCTCAATATTCCCATTGTATGTGCAATCACTGATCTAGTACAGACCATCACATACATCAAGCTACCGACTGCACTTGCATATGGAACATGGGACATGTCCTCTTCCTATTCTTATGTCTTCGGACACTGTTCAACAGATAACTTTACACCTACAAGAATAGGAACCTTCACCGGTTTACTATCCTTCATATTAAACCTCTATAGTATTGTCTCCACATACTTCCTCTTGTTTAACCAGAGCTTCCTCTTTTCCTGATCTATTTTAATTTCCATGCCCAAATTATAGTTTGCAGCACCAAGATCTTTCATGTCGAATTTGGAGGACAATTGGGTCTTCAAATCTTGGATAATTTCTTTGTCATTTCCAACTAGCGACATATCATTCACATACAAGACCAAATAAATAACACGGTCACCAATTAATCTAAAATACACACAATGATCTGCCTTTCTTCTGGTGAAGCCAAGTCCCCATATAAATGTATCAAATTTTTGATACCACATCCTCGGTGACTTTTTTAACCCATATAGATACTTTTTTAACTTGCATACAAGTGCTCTCTTACCCTTCACCGCAAATATTTAAGGTTGTTTCATGTGGATCTCCTCTTCTAGATCCAAGTGAAGAAATGATGTCTTCACATCCATCTATTCTACCTCAAAATCGAAAGCAACAACAACAGATAAAAGTAATCTAATAGAAGCTACCTTGGGAACAAGAGAAAAAATATCACCAAAGTCAATTCCGGGACCTGGGAATAACCTTTTTCTACCAACGGAGCTTTATATTTCTTCACCTTTCCTTCTGCATTTTTCTTCTTCTGAACACCCATTTGCTGCCAATGAGTTTCCTTCCAGTCGGCAACTCCACCAGATCCCAAGCCTCATTTTTGTGCAAAGATTCCATTTCATCAACCATGGCCTCTTTCCAAAGTTTTCCATCCTTTGAATCTACTGCTTCCTTCACAGTTCTGGGATCATCATTAGTAATAAATAAAGCAAAATTTTAACAGAAAGCAGATGGACTATAGCTTTATGGTTGACTTCTTTCTCGAACTGATCTTCTCACACCCGGAGTTTGTGGCTCTTCATCTTCTGATTTCGCTTCTGCTGTAGAGTCTTATTCTTCCTCATTTAGCTCAAACTCTATCTTCTCAGGCTCCTTTGGTTGGAATTCATTTTTAATAACATATTTCACCTCTCTGAACACCACATCTCGGTTGTACACAACCTTCCTTTTTACTGGGTTCCAAAGCTTATAGCCTTTTAACCGATCCTTACACCCAATAAAGATGCACTTTTCAGATTTACTATCCAACTTTGTTCTTTTCTCCTTTGGAACATGTACATATGCATCACATCCAAATACCCTCACATGTGAAAGAGATGGTTTCTTACCACTCCATCCCTCTTGTGGAGTCTTATCTTCCAACGCTAATGAAGGTGATCTGTTGACCAGGTAACATGCAGTCTCCACCACCTCTGCCCAGAATTCTTGTCCTAACCCAACACCACTAAGCATGCTTCTTGCCCTTTCCATCAAGATAGACCATGTGAAAGGATGTTGATCTCATAAGTAAGCAGAATCCAAAGAGGCCATCATATTGAGGTAATTTTGATATTAATGTCTTGTTTTTGGTTATCTAGTCAATATATGTTTTGCTACCTGGAAATAAATTGCATAAAATCATGATGGCATATCTATAATTGTTAGCTTTGAACTCAATTCAATGAATACATAGATTGAGTGGATTTTTTTGGTAATCCTTGAAGGATTGTACGATCAAGATGCTTACATCATCTTAGGATTAAGGGGTAGCAGTACAAAGAGATAATATGATGTTCATATGAACAATGAAGAACACTCTCATATATAAAGGGAGCTATGATTAAGCTCTACTTTGATTGGCTAAATACAATGCCTTTGTTTATTATGACTAGAGGAAAGTGACATGAAAGGTTAATGGCCCGAATCCTATCAAAGTTTTTCTCCAAAGATGAAAGCTCAATGTCATTAAGATACATAGAAGAGAAGGAGTCATGTAGCTACTCGAAGATCTCCATGAAGGAAAAGTAGTTGATGTATCAAGGAAGGCACACTAGAAAGCTTCCCAATTGAAAGGAAGTCAAATAATTGCCTCTATGTGTTAGAGGAAGTAAGAAGTCTCCTTAAATGTTTGAGAAGGAGATAGGATCTATTCTCCAATCAAGAGGGAGTGAGGATCCCCTCTCTATGTTGAGAGGGAGTGATGTTGAAGACATCATATTCTCCATATGTCATGCACTATACCAAGACTAACAACCATAAGTCTTCGTGAAGGCACTAGGAAGGAGAATGGAGGATTAGATAAGCATCTAATATGAATATTCCTTGAGGATATAGAATCCAAGATAGGTAGTCTTGTTGACCGACACTCTTTGAGGATTGGTTAGGTATCCAAGAAGAGAGTGGTCGAAGAGGATCGATATTATTTGAGTATTGGGAATCCAAGATAAGAATAGTCCTAAAAGGACATACCTAGTAAACATTTGGTTGGGGTATGTGCCTTTTGAGGTAGTGTGGTGTCTCACGTAAAGCCTCCTAGTATTATGCTCTAATATAAATAGAGCTTGTCAATTTAAGGCCTTACTATGTTGACAATGTTGGTTATGATGTTGATGCTTAAAGATGGCTTACCAATCTGACTCTTCTTATGAGAATGCTTCAGTTTGAGAAAATCCTTGTACCAGTTGTAAAATTATGAATATGTCCCTAGTTAAGAGGGAGTGTTGGAAAATGTAGCTAGTTTCGTTCTTCATAATTGTTATTGTACTATGTCATTATGTATATCTCATGTTACAAGAAAAAGAAGAAAGATCAATTTTATTTTTAAGCATGCGCTTCATGCTTCATTTTGTTGGTCAACTAGGTCAAGCATGCATTTCATGCTCCTAGGGTTTTTCAACTCAAAAGAATATTTTTCTTGAGTCAAGAGGGTCTTTATCATTTGTATAAGACCCTATTGGGCAAGTTGTAACATGTAAAAGATATTATTTTTTAGGCTAAGAAGTCAATATGACCTCTAAGACCAAGTCAGCCCTACCAGAGGAAGTCGACCCAGTTTAAGGTAATTCGACCACATGAGAAGGCTATATTAAGGAAGCAAGTTCGATTCATTTAGGCATACTAATGCAACTCGATCTAAAGCAAGAAAAGGAAGACAAGAAGAAGTGAAGGCCTAGAATAAGGGAGAAACTTAAGAAGAAATTGAAATCTGAATTTTGTGACCATCTTCTCCCACATGTGCGAAGTTTTAGGGATTTTGCAATTGTTGTAGGGCTGAAAATTACAGGTCGAAGTTGCAAAATTGAATAAGGGGGTTGAAACTCTCTTTTGACCTAGTTTGACTCTTGTTTAATTTGAAGACCTCAACTTGCTTGAGGAGGATATCATGGAAGGTTGATACATGCTAGAAAGAATGGTTTCTACTATTCCAAGGGACCGATGTTGCAAATCTAAAGTAGAAGGCCAAAATTTTGAAGTGGAGTAAATTTGAAGAAGTTTAACCTTTGTTGACTTGGTCAAATTTTGACTTGTTTGGAAGTGATCCTTGAAGGGTTGACTTTGTGCTTGGATGTGGTCTTGAATTTGGTCTTAGGGTCTCAGAATTTTCATTTGATTTGATTCAATAAGAAGAGAAGAGATTATTTTTGGGTGTATTCCCATTGGAGGGGATTTTCCCTAGCTTGGAGTCTATATCTTGTATCCTCTGTCTTTATGATCTTTATTGTTTATGCTCTTGATAAGTATTTGATGAAGATATTATAATAAATAACACAAAGAAGCTAACTAAAAGTTCACAAGTAATTATTAAGGATAAGGAGAATTGTTTAAATAGTTTCCCTATTAGATTCTCCAACAAAAACAACATAGGAAAAAACAATAGATTTAACAAAATGGCAAACATTTCCAATACGAATCACAAAATACAATAGAAAAATCAAATACAACAAACAAAACAAAGAAAATGAGAAACTAAGAGTGATAGTGCATGCCATCATATTATATTTGGATATAAGCAATGTCTCACAAAAGAAGATGATTTGTTACTTCTGGTGAAAACCCAATTTGTATGTAGTAGTGTGCAGACTTAGAAATAGTTGATGGAAAAATAACTTGATGGCCAAGCTATTGGTTGTGGTAGGTAATAGATTATTTTGTCAACTCATTTTGTATACAATTGAATTGGTAGGTAAGTTCTTAAATTTGCATGCAATTTTAAAACATCTATTAACAAGTTCTTCTTGAGCTACCATTTTCCTCATTTTGAATGATCAGTATAAAAATATTTTACGCTAGGGATGAACTCTTTCCTATAGCTTATTTCCCACCTAGCATAGTGAAATTAAAAACTAGAATAGTCCCAGCCTAAGTAATTAGATTGAATTTGAGAAACCAAAATATTATTATTTTATCCAACTAATTAGGGGAAATTTGAGGTTTAAAATAGGTCTCACAAGGAAAAATAATAAAATGAGAGTTATAATTTTATTTTATTTTGTAGATTATATTGTATTGCCTCACAAAATTAGAAAATTCATATACAGCAATGAGCCATCCATTTTAACCATGTTTATCAATAGGAGGTATCAATCTGACAACAGGAAACCAAATATTTTTTACCGCCTACATATGGAATAATTAGTCCAAAATTCTAACATTTTTTTCAGTATTAGCAAAATTAAAGTATCTACTACCAACTCATAAAACAAAAACTAAAAGCAAACATTTTGCAACTTCGGAGACTAATGAAGTAACAAGTGTCGGGTCTTCCGTACTTCAGCTTGGAGGCACTGAGGTGGTAGCAACACACTAGATGTGGCACTCAATATGTACCAACCTGGAATCTCTTCATTCAAGGCACACCTGCTGAGTTTTTTGAACCCGTTTGGCATCTTCAAGGCTTTCAAAGATGTTATATCTATTAGCCTGCTTCTTTGTAACAACCTTGCCCAATAGGGCCTTCATTTTCTAATATAAAGAAAGAGCTCCAAAACACTGCTTCCTCCTACCCCTTGTATGATCAAGGTCAGGAATCCATTGACCAACATCTTCCATAATCTTAGAATGGGAAAAAGCTTTCTTATATCTAGTAGCCAAATTTTCAAATTATCGAATTTCATTTCTAGCCTCAAGTGGGACAACCAAATGGAAAGTTGCAGTAGCCTCCTAGGCCTGCTACCAGGCTCTATTTTGACCCTAAATGGCATGACCTCCCTCCTCCCCCTCCCCCCTAACCAACGCTAGATTCTCATCCTTTGTCTTTGCATAGTGACTAACACACTGGATGACTTGGCTCCTATACAAGTTGGGTTGTTATCATTGATAGAGAGAAAACAAAGCATGGGACAATAGTGATATGGACATGAGGGAACACCAATAGGCCAACGACTAGCTAACACATAGGGAAGCCCACCTCTAAACAGAATGACAACACACAAAACAATGCAAGGGAATTTAGAATTCAAGGAAAAGTCATGGAAATGTTATGGTAAGGTCTCATTGCTAGTATTACGCAATAAAACCAAAATGAGTCATAAAAAACAAACAAATCAATATATATATATATATCATGTTTTGAATTATCTCCTTATATAAAATTATTACATGTATTAAGTGTACATATTGTTGATAGTGAAACTAAACTTAAATCTGACAAATATGCATAGTATGTGCTTTTAATAACTCCAACATAAAATAAATAAATATACATGAATTTTTCAATACACTTCAACAAAAAATCATGTCTATTTTATCAAAATAATATTTAACAAATTATGAGATGACTAAGATCAACAATTTTGAAAAAACAAAATTCAGATTAATAATGTCATAATGTAACCTTGTACATTGCAAACATTCTTTAACAATGGTACTCTGATGCTCAATTGGTTTAAAATCATTCCAAACATTGTGAAACTAAACTCCACTAAATTTAGATTCTTTAATATTCTTCTTACTTTGGTGATGCAATGTAAACTGATAAATTGAAAAAATATATTGTTCTATATTATTAAATGAAAAAAAAAAAATACTTTCCAAAAAGGAGAGATATTTGTTTAAGGAAAGTAAACAATATATCCTTATTCAGCATGTAAAAGTAAAAATTATATATTTACTCAGAAAAACAGGCTGTGATGAGTCCAGTGCTTTTTGCTAAGTTTGAATGTCATCATAGACAAAATCCTTTCATCTACTTATCATAAACATCCTTACCAAGTACCCTCCCATATGCTATATGTGACAATCTTTTATTTTCACTATTTAAAGAAAAGATGATTACCTATGTCCATTTGTCAATTTTTTGTGGCAAACACAATATGTATGTAGCATAGCCTTCACCATTAATCCTCCCTGACTCCCTAGTTAGAAGCAACCAATTATTAGAAAATCATGACCACGGAAGACTAATTCTTTTTGGGATAACAGTGTATGAAACAACGTCTATCTTTGGGGCATTTTTTGGAGTGTAATCATGCTTGACACACATAGCTTCATGCTTTGCATCAATAAACTTTGACCAATTCCCTAATGTTGGCAAGGTAATTGATAATGAAGATAGATTTTCAGATTTTCTTGTTAGAAGAGATTCTACTCCTTGTTTGATTAAAATCTTAAACTTTTTAGTAGGTATCTTATTGCTTTAGTTACTACCTTGGCATAGGTATAGGTGTTTGATTTCCATGTAAATATTTTTTAGATAGCTATATTCCAATACAGTATAAAATATACTTTAGTCATTTTTCTCCATCCTTTAGAGTTTATTTTAAGTGCCAATATGGAGAAAGTAGATATAGGCTTTATTGGTTTCCCCAATTAACACATGACCACATCGGTTACTCGCCAGCCATTTAGATATATAGTGATACTATTTACTAATATGATTGTTTAGGTCATAGATATTTGCATTATGGTTCCAAATCCCAATCACTAAGCCACATCTCAATATTAAAAAAATAAACAACCTTCTAAGCATTTATTTTTCAATTTCATAATTAAACATCCACAACAAAGTTGTCACGTGTAGTAGAATAACTTGTAATCAAAGTCATTTTTTCTTCTTAATAAGATATTGAATCATAAATCAATGTTCGCTCATAAAATAATGTAATGTCAAATCCCTCTATATAAACATTTGGGAGACAATGTAAATATTTGTGTCCTAACCTCATCATAAATAAAAATTCTATATATGCTACACTCTAATGGGCCTTCTTTAAATAATAAAAAGTATAACTTGAATTTTTTTAATAATTCAAACATAATTTATTTTTAATTTTTATTATTTTATTTCCATGTTGATTTGAGCTACAAATGAACTTTTGGTGAGGCCAAAAACATTCTCTATGCATAAGAAACCCTAATCACTAGTTGGCACCTGCATTAAACCTGCAGACTCCGTTCATGGCAAGTGTTGTGGGAGGGAGTAGTACCCCCTCTTATAGAAATATAGTTGTGGGAGAGTGTCGTTACAAGAAATTAATGTCCACCTCAGGGCGAACAACTCCCTAGTTCCATGCCTCAACCAATTATGATGATGTTATTAGGGTTAGTAGTTTTCATCGTCAAATGTATTTTCCATGTCCTTTAATTTTCATTTTTTGAATAAGTTGAGCCTATGACCACAGTTGTTATCATAATCTCAAAAGTCACTATCAGTCATTGTCAAGTTTGTGTCATCAAGGGTTCACCAAAAGTAGGAAGGATTTCAAGTTAATGGGAGTCATGGTCGTTGTGCAACCATTGCATAGGTGGGTATCAACCATTTAAGAGGTTTACAAGAGTTGGATAAACTACTTCAAGAGTTCTACACCATCACACAATCATTTCAAGCCTACCCATTTGATCCATTTTTCAATAGTGCAACCATACAGAGCACAGAGTACTCAGAATGTTCGTTGCACAAATACTTTATTTTAGCCATCATTTTGCATAACAGTTTCTGATCACATGGAGGCGACTTTTGGGAAACTAGAAGAGGTTGTTTCAAGGATGGGACAAATAAAAATAGCCTCTTCCATTGTTTTCACATGTCTCATGGATCAAGGGATTCGAATGCATCTTCAAAGCATATTTTTCGGATTGTGAAAATTGTCTATTTTAGTCATTATTTTGCAGAGGATTTTCCCATGAGATGGGGAAAAATTGAAGAAACTGACTTCAAAACAAAATCATCTAGAAAAACCTCTCTCATATTTTACACTAGTGCTACCATTTGGGAGTTACAGGTGTTACTTGGAGACCCATTTTACAATTTCTTGCTACCATAATTATTAAGTTTTCTAAAATTCGATTTGTGAATTCGAATTTTTGAAAGGTTTGAGACATCATATGGGTCCCACTCCAACTCGTTAAATTTCGACCTTGCTATTGTGATGCCAGCAATAAAGATAAAATGAACGGATAGGTCATTAGATAGGAGATACGATAAAGTACTTTGTGTTTTTTTAAAGATAAAAATTGCAAGTTTTATGTTAGCTTTGTTTAGTCCTTCTTGTTAAAAAAAGACATGATGTTGCTAAGTTAGTTTGATTCGATCCACTCAGTGGATAAGTGATGCAATGTATCTATTCATATGGGCTTGTTATGTTGAAAATGTATTTAAGACCACCAAAAACTACGAAGAAAGAATTGATCTGCAAATACAAGAGACAGAATTTAGTGTATGTTGTGATTTTTTTAGTGATTAATGAAGAAGACTAGAGCTATCTCTTTCAAGGATTCATGTGTCAACATATGTTGGTGATGTGTTTTCCTTTGTTCTTATATGTCCTTTTGCTTTCAGTTACTCATACTCTATTTCTTTCATCTATTCGTAAATCGACTATCTTTATTATTTGAAAGAGGTTAATGAAATCAGATTCCATCTAAGATAGATGCTTTGTTTTCCTCTCAAATAATATTCATGGTTTCCATCTGAAACTGAGTATAAAATTCATCCTTATATGCTTTATGCTCAGTGGACTATAATATTGTTTTCCTCCACCATATACTACAACTGACTTTAAAGATCTAAAGTGTTGGTTATCTTGCCCTTAGTAAAGAAATTCTTACTATCCCATTTTAATCACTAAGATATTCTAAACAAGGATGCCCAATGCATGTCTCTATCACTTTTCCATTAAGATTTTAAAAACATAAAGAAAATTCATTTCTCTTGTTCTTAAGAGCTAGCCTAAAATCTGAAAAAATCAGTTGTTTAATAGGCTAGAAGACCCTATAGAGAGAGCCCTCTTTAGACCAGAAAGGCTAGATTCTAGTCCAAAAGAGGTTTGTTGTTACCTCTAGGATTTCTCTCCTCACCCTGGAAAAATTTACGGAGTGCTAACATAGTGGCATCGTTGTTGGGGAGAAAAAGGTCACATTTTTCCCCAGGTGTGAACAGCAAGGATCAAGTCTAATTGTGGATGGTGAACAGTAGTTGGATATCAAAAGGTTGAACCTTTCACTTTGCAACTCCAATCAAGCAGAACCCAAATTTTTGAGTTTCATTGGTGTCTCTACATTTTCAAGATGAATTCAGTGGCAAGGTATGCACCTATGAATCATGCTCGTATACCTAGTTTTCCAAATCGTATGCCTTGTATAGATTCGCAGTTTCCAAATTTCAAAGATGAGAAGGGTGATGATGTTGCTTTACATCTTATCAAATTTCATATGCATTCAAGAAGGCTTAAATTTGAATGGCGTGAAGATTGTCTCATGAAAATGTTCATGGCTACTCTAGAGGAAAGGCAAAGTCATGGTATGAACAATTACTAGCTGCTAGTTTATGTTCTTTAAGGAATTTTCATACAGTATTCTTTGAAAATTTTAAAGGATTTTATCCATCCTTATTGTTGGTTCAAAATTGTTGTGGACATCTTGAGAGTTTCATCGAAAATTTGCAAAGCTTGTATGAGGATAATGAGTTCATGGATGAGGAAATTTTAGAGGCCCTTCATGAGAACCATTTTCATCACCAAGAAGAAATGGTAACTTCTCTCTTGCTTGAAAATTAAATAAATCAACATCATGATGTAGAAAGTTATGATTTCTCTTTTGAATTTGAAGGAAATTTGTTTCAGTCTTGTCACTTTTTAAGTGATCAGGAGGAAGAACTAGTAGAGTTTAATAGCCTTGATACACAAGAACATTTCCAACAAACAATGTTTTCTTATATGACTAAAGACAAATCAGACTTGCATGATGAAAGCCATGTTACAACTCATGATTTTGATGATGATTTTTAACAATATTTTCAAATTTCATGTGACCAAAACAGGGATGAAGGCAGTGTTTCAAATTTTCCTTCATGTCATTCCTCCCATGAAAAAGTCTATGAAAATCAAATTTCTGAAATTGTTTGCATGGAAAATTTAGCAGTGACTTAGTCCTTGTTGGTAGCTTCTTACATATGCAAGAGAATCATGTGCAAGAACTTTTTTCTCTTCACTCCTTTGAAATTCAAAATGAATCATCTGCTGATATTTTTGAGGATGATCTTAAATTTGACTACATAGAACATCGACAGCTAGAAGTTATAGATGGACCTTCTGATGGGACCAGCCCTCGTCCTTTGTCCGAATACAAATATTTGATTAAATAAAATTATTAATGAAATGATTTTTATGGATTTCGATAGTGGTTGGATATTTTGATGTGGTGAATGTTTTGATACGGTTCAGGCTGTGAGGGAGACACCTATCTCTACCTCGAGTTCTGAACTCCCACCTTATGTTATGCTTGAAACCCTAACTTTTCACTTGTTCTGTCATTTCGAATTTCATTCCATTTTGCGTTGAGGAGGTCTGCTCTCTGGTTTTCACTTGTGGGATTCGTTGGTTTTCTCTGTGGCACTTTGCTTTATTTCTTCAACCACGGCTTTGCTCAGTTGGCGGAGCTCTACTAGTATTTTGTCACTTTCACTGACTTGTTGTTTTGTTTGCTGGTCTGTCTAAGGGTTCTGGGCTTGTCGCTTGGCATTCTACACCTCTGCTCAGAAAATACTATGGCACAGTGAAGGTTTGCTTCCCCTTTAACGTATTTGGTAACATTGTAATTGTCCTTTGTTTGATTACTGGTTTGATGGTTTTGTTGTTTAACTTGTCACCGATCATTGTGTACCCAGGTTATGGCCACGAGGTGACCCAGTACTCAACCTCTACACGTGGCTAACACAGGTATGCTTTCCTTCGTTGATTCAGTGTCTGTTATGCTTTTTCTGTCAGTTCTGACAGTCAGTGCTCCTTGTGAGCAGGGTTCCTTGTCGGTTTGCGACCTTTTGAGGCCTCTCCTCCTGCAATTTATCGAACCTTCCTCTGGTAAGTAATAAACCCTTACTCTATTTTCTTCATTTGGTTGAGGTTTTCTTTCTTCCCGCTATTAATTTCTGTGTGCGGTGGTTGCAGATGGGTGGCGAGCGTTCAACTGTGGCTTCAACTTCTCTTGCGACTCGTTAGACCGGGTAGGGTCTTTCCATGTATCTCGTGCTTGACATCTATTGATACTGCCGAGTATTGGTCTCAGGCTTTGGCCTCTCTGTCAGTCACTTGGTCCACATTTTGGTCTTTGTAGAAAATAGGCAAGTCGCTTGGTTTATTTTTAATTTGGGGTTTTAGAGTCAAATGTATATTCAGGGTTTCGAACCCAGGTTTCTCTGTCTATTTGTAATACGAACTGGTCTTAATTTAGACTATAAATGAATTTCAAAGACTTCTGTAATTTTTCTTCAAACAATATTTGCAATGAAAAGAATGGTGTGTATTAGTTCATGTGATACCTGGTCATAGTGTTGTCTTCTTGTTGGAAATCTGGTTATGCTTATTATGAAACCCTCTACTAGTTTTCTTTGTTATACGCTCGATACTCTTCAGGAACTGTAGGTAGTCGTTGTGAGGTTTGTTGGCTCTTCGACGGTTATTCTCTCCGTGTGACTGTAGCAACACTTCCACCAGATCTCGGTCTCGTTGTCTCTGATATTATCGATGTCTGTTAAAAGATTTTAATCTGCCATTACTTGTCTTTGTTTGGAAATAAACTCAATTCATCTTAGAACAGAAAAGGAATATATCTAGTTGCAAATTGGATTCAGATGATTTCGAAAGTTACTTGAATGTTCCTATTACTCTTCTGCTATGATGGAAACAACCTTTACAATGTTTTGTTCCTCTCCTTTTGTATGATTCGTTGAAGAGTTTTAAAACTGTTAACAGTTACATGTAGTTACCATGAGTAACTGTTAATTTCCTATTTGCCTAAATTCTAGAATTAATTTAAAAAATAGAGTTTTTGTTTTCTTTTTTTCTTTTCAAAAAAAACATCTTAACAAAAAAATAAAACAGAACTTCTTGTCGTGTCCCAACTGCTAATAACTAAGAAAATAAAATAACAACTCAAGTACAATGACCAGTGAGCCCGTTAACTTGTGAGACAACCACTCCCTCTTGTTCACCCCTGGTTGGATGCTCCTGCATCAGGCTCCCGGGGTAACAAAAAGTCATGGCTCTGATCCATGAGCTCCTTGATAGAATACCCTGCATGTTGTATCTGCCCCGCATCAAACCACGAACTGTCCTCTATAGGTCGGTTCTTCCACTTGACGAGGTATTGTAGGTACTCCTTTTTCTGTGTCCGCCTGGCCACTTGTGTGTCGAGGATTCCCTTGATTTCGAGCAGCTGAGCTGAAGGCATTTGTCTCATCCACGAACTACTCTTCTCCTGGGTGTCCCGCTTTGGTTGTGTCGAATTGTTCTCTTCCAGATTGGCAGTGTATGTGAATAAATCTGCCACATTAAAAATGGGTGATATTCCTATACCTAGAGGCAATTGTAGTTCATAGGAATTTGTAGAAAACTTACTCAGAACTTTACAAGGTCCAATTTTTTTGAATTTCACTTACTGTATTCGCCCCTAGGAAATTGTTCCTTGTACAGATGCACTAGGACCTGATCCCCCATATTAAATTGTACCTCACGTCGTTTCAAATCAGCATTTAGTTTGTACCTCTGACTGTTGTCATCTTCACCTGCTCAAGTAAGTCGTTAATTTCTCTTGCAAAGTCTTCCTCGTCAGCACTTCATTTCTCTAGCTGTCCCAAATTCTGCAGTTCATGCACTCTTCGGGGATGCATTCTGTACACAATCTGGAAAATACTACTTCCTGTGCTTTGGTTTGGTGAATCGTTGTAAGTGAATTCTGCTTGAGCAAGTACACGATCCCACATTTGTGAATTTTCTCCTACTAGACTCCTTAACAGGTTTCCTAAACTTCTGTTCACCACCTTCGTTTGTCCATCCGTCTATGGATGATAAGCGGAGTTGAAGTTCAACTGTGTGTCCAGCTTCTTCCACAGGGTGCGCCAAAAATGTCCTGTGAATTTCACATCCCTGTCAGAGACAATGGACTTAGGTAAGCCATGCAACCTAACAATCTCTGTGGAAAACAAGTGTGCTACGTGAGTGGCATCACTAGTTTTCCTGCAAGGAATGAAATGTGTCATTTTTGAGAACCGGCCCACTACCACCACCACAGAGTCATGACCATGTTGTGTCCTTGGCAGACCCAGGACAAAATCCAAGCTGACTGAGTCCTATGGTCTACCTGGAATAGGTAGTGGTGTGTAAAGTCCTATATTCTGACTGTGTCCTTTTGCCAACTGACACACTTTACACCTGGTTACAAATCGCTACACATCCCTTTGCATCCTCGACCAGTAATAAAAGTGACTGAGCTGATCTAAGGTCTTATCAATGTTGAAATGTCCAGCAAGACGTCCATTGTGTTTCTCCCGGATGATGTTCTCCCTCATCAAATAGTCGGGAATACACAGTTGTCCTCCCTTAAACAACAGCATCTCCTATAAGTTATAGTCCAACCATGGACAATTATTCCTCAACAAAGGGTTTTGGTAGGCTTCATAAGCCTCCTTAAAATCTGCATCCATCTAATACAAGTCTTTCAGGTGTTCAAAACCCAGCACTTGTATCGTGCTCTCCTGCAAGAGCAAAACCCTCCTACTCAATGCATTTGCTACCTTGTTGGCATGTCCACAAATATGTTTCAACACAAACGTGTAACTTTGCAAGTATTAAAACTACTTTGCATGCTTGTGGTTCAGCTTGTGCTGCTGCATAACGTACTGCAAGGAAGAATTATCAGAAAATGAAACAAACTCATTACCCAGAAAATAGTGTCTCCAATGCTTCAATGCTTGGACGACAGCATAGAACTCCTTGTCATAAGACGAGTACTTCTGCCTGATTTCATTCAACTTTTCACTGAAATAAGCAACAGGTTTGTCTTCCTGGCTGAGTACAGCCCCAATGGTTGTACCACTGGAATCACAACGAACTTGAAAAATTTTGTTGAAGTCAGGTAGCCTCAAAATTGGCCTCTCAGTGATCTTCTTTTTTCAATATCTAAAAGCTCTTTTCCGCAGCTTCAGTCCACTGAAAAGGTTGACTTTCCTTCTTGATTGTATCCAACATAGGTGCACAAATTCCACTAAAATCCCTTATAAACTTACGATAGAAACTTGCCAACCCATGAAAACTTCAAACTTCGAACAGACTCTTAGGGGATGGCCAGCTAAGTATAGCTGCAAATTTTTCTAGGTCCATTTTCAGCTCATTCTCTGCAATCACGAAACCCAAATAGACCAACTCCTTCTGAAAGAAAGTGCATTTCTTCAAATTTATCAGCAACTCGTTTTGCTACAATTTCTCCAGAACATATCGAACATGTCGAAAATGCTCCTCCCTGGTTTTGCTGAAAATCAATATATCGTCAAGATACACAATCACAAATTTCCCAATGAACTCCTCCAACATTTCGTTCATCAGGCGCATAAAAGTACTAGGTGTGTTACTTAACCCAAATGGCATCACTAGCCCTTCATTAGTCTTGAAAGTTGTTTACCATTCATCCCCTTCTCGGATTCTAATCTGGTGGTATCCACTCTTCAGATCTATCTTCGAAAAAAATGTTGCCTCGCTTAAACAGTCCATCATATTGCAATGGAAACCTATACTTGATCGTAATCTTATTTATTGCTCACGAATCCGTGCACATCCACCATTTGCCTCCTTTCTTGGGAGCAAGAACTGTCAAAACTGCACATGGGCTCAAACTCTCTCGAATCAATCCATTATCTAGCAATTCATGTACCTATTTTTTGATCTCCTCATTGTTTTTGGGGCTCATCCAGTAAGCAGCTTTATTCGGTAAACTAGCTCTAGGGATGAAATCTATGTGATGACTAATACTCCACTTTGGTGGCAATTTATCTAGTAAATCGTCAACCACATTGTCGCTGAATTCCTGCAACATTTACTGGATTTCTGCAGGTAAATCAGAAATTTTAGTGAGCAACAGCATTGTTATTGGTCTCCTTACAATAGCATATTTTACTTTGTAATCTTCAATCTACTTTAAAAATTGTTTTCCACCCACCAATAGTATTTTTTTTTCCACTAGTTTCTGTCGTTTCTTCCTCTTTGATGGGCACTAACGTATGCTTAATCCCATCCTTAACAAACCTGTAACAGTTTGTCTTCCCATCATGAATAACTTTCCGGTCATACTGCCATGGTCTACCTAGCAGAATATGACACACATCCATGGGTGTGATGTCACAAATAACTTTGTCTCTATATTTGCCAATATGGAATTCCACCTCACACTGCTCATCAACTAGTAGTTGGTGACCCTTCTGTAACCGCGACACCTTATAGGGGGTTGGATGCTTCAATAATTTTAGACCCAATTTCTCCACCATCTCTGTTGCAACCAGATTATCAGTGCTTCCACTGTCTATAATCAGCTTTAAGCATTTTCCATGTGACTTGCACACAGTGTGGAATAATGCCTTCCTTTGGGTTTTTTCAATTATTTATTTTGTTGGTTTCAGCAATACCTTATTTAAGAGTAAGGCCTCTCCTGTCTTTGGTACATTTTCTACCTCCTAAGGCGGTGCCTTTGCTTCTTCTGTCTGAGCAACATATGCTCCTCTTTGACCAGCCTATTCTCCTTCGGGACACTCAAAGGATTTTTGCCCCAACTTGTGGCACTTGTACCACTGGTAGGCAGCTCCTCTGCCTTTGCCATTTCCCCTACCTTCTAGTATGGCCTTCCTCCCCTAGTGTTGCCTTCCTTTTCTGCTATCCCTGAGGTTTTGGAACTGCTGCCCTCTTCACTGTTCTTGACAGTTCTTCCTCTGCCAAAGGATTGTCCTTTCCCTCTGCCAGTTCCTCGTCCCCTCCTGGCATTCTACTTCCTTGTGATTTTTTCTTCTACCTCTAAGGCACTCTAGTATTCTTCCTCTATGGTTTCTAGAGAAATAATGCTTATCTCTCCCAATATCTCCAGCCTTAGGCCATTCACAAACCTTGTTGTCTTTTCTGGGGTGTCTTCAGTATAACCAGCTCTCAAATTCACTCGATAGAATTCTTCAATATATTATTTCACTGTCATTCCTCTTTGCTTCAAATTTTGTACCCGTCGATGCAAAGCAATCTGGTAATCTTTGGGAAAAAATCCTACCCTTCATCTTGGCGACCATTCTGGTCCACTTTTTAATTGGTAACTTATTTAATATTCTCCTCGCTTCCTGGACATTGTCCCACCATAAGGCTGCGTGTCCTTTCAGCTTGATAGCAGCAAATTTAACTCTCTTATCTTCACTGACCTCCTCACATTCAAAATACTTATCCAGCTCACTAATCCAGTCCAATAGCACTTCTGTGGACAAACTACCATCATAGTTTGGAATTTCAGGTTTTGGCTTATTGCTAGCCAACAAAGCTGACCTTAATAATTTAATATCAAGTCCTTCTTCATGATCCATATGTTGTAACTATAGCCTCTTCCTCACTGTCATCTCCTACTTCTGGATCCCTTCTCCTTCCTGCTACTACTGCCGCCAAACGGGCATTCAGGATCCTAATCTCTTCCCTCAATCCCTCATCTGCTACTCTTTGAATAGCTTTGCCACGACCTCTTCTCCCAACTTCCATTTATAAGGAAACCAGTCAACTGAACCTTCTCTGATACCAAAATTGATGGGACCAGCCCTCATCCTTTGTTAGGATATAAAGGTTTGATTGGATAAAATTATTAATGAAATGATTTTTATGGATTTTGATGGTGGTTGGATATTTTGTTGGGGTTAATGTTTTGATATGGTTCAGTCTCTGAGGAAGACACCTATCTCTTCCTCGGGTTCCGTCCTCCCACCTTATGATGTGCTTGAAACCCTAACTTTTCACTTGTTCTGTCATTTCGACTTTCATTCCATTTTGCGCTGAGGGGGTCTACTCTCTGGTTTTCACTTGCGGGATTCGTTGGTTTTCTCTGTGAAATTTTCTTGATTTCTTTGGCCATGGCTTTGCTCAGTTGGCAGAGCTCTGCTAGTATTTTTTCACTGTCAATGGCTTGTTGTTTTGTTTGTTGGTCTGTCTGAGGGTTCTGGGCTTGTCACTTGGCGTTCTGCACCTCTTCTTGGAAAATACTATGGCACGGTGAATGGTTGCTTCCCCTTGAATGTATTTGGTAACACTATTATTGTCCTTTGTTTGATTACTGGTTCAGTGGTTTTGTTGTTTAACTTGTCACCGGTCACTGTGTACCCAGGTTGTAGCCACGAGGTGACCCAGTACTAGACCTCTGCGCATGGCTAACACAGGTATTCTTTCCTTCATTGATTCAATGTCTGCTATGCTTTCTCTGCTGGTTCTGATAGTCGATGCTCCTTGTGAGCAGGGTTCCTTTTCAGTTCGTGGCATCGTGAGGCCTCTCCTCCTGCAATTTGTCAACCCTTCCTCTGGTAAGTGACAAACCCTTACTCTATTTTCTTCAGTCGATTGAGGTTTTCTTTCTTCCTGCTATTAATTTTTGTGTGCGGTGGTTGCAAGTGGATGGCGAGCTTGCAACTGTGGCTTCGGATTCTCTTGTGACTCGTTAGACCGGGTAGGGTCTTTCCATGTATCTCGTGCTTGACATCTGTTGATACTGTCGAGTCTTGGTCTCAGGCTTCGGCATCTCTGACAGTCACTTGGTCCACATTTTGGTCTTTGTAGAAAATAGGCAGGTCACTTGGTTTGTTTTTAATTTCGGGTTTTAGAGTCAAATGTATATTCAGGGTTTCGAACCCAGGTTTCTCTGTCTATTTGTAATACGAACTGGTCTTAATTTAATCTGTAAATGAATTTCAAAGACTTCTGTAATTTTTCTTCAAACAATATTTGCAATGAAAAGAATGGTGTGTATTAGTTCGTGTGATACCTGGTCATAGATGTTTCCTTCTTGCTGGAAATATGGTTATGCTTATTATGAAACCCTCTACCAGTTTTCGTTGTTATACGCTCAATACTCTTCAGGAACTGTAGGTAGTTTTTGTGAGGTTTGTTGGCTCTTCGACGGTTATTCTCTCCGTGTGACTGTAGCAACACTTCCACCAGCTCTCGGTCTCGTTGTCTCTGATATTCTTGATGTTTGTTAAAAGATTTTAATCTGCCAATACTTGTCTTTGTTTGGAAATACACTCAATTCATGTTAGAACAGAAAAGGAATATATCTAGTTACAAATTAGATTCAGATGATTTCGAAAGTTACTTGTATGTTTCTATTACTCTTCTGCTATGATGGAAATCACCCTTTACAATATTTCGTTCCTCTCCTTTTGTGTGATTTGTTGAACAGTTTTAAAACTGTCAACAGTTACATGTAGTTATCATGAGTACCTGTTAATTTACTATTTGCCTAAATTCTGGAATTAATTAAAAAAAACAGAGTTTTTGTTTTCTTTTTTTCTTTTCAAAAAAAAACTTCTTAAAAGAAAAATAAAACAGAACTTGTTGTCCTGTCCCAACTGTTAATAACTAAGAAAATAAAATAAATAAATAAAACAACTCAGGTACAGTGACCTGTGAGCTTGTTAACTTGTGAGAGAAACACTCCCTCTTGTTCACCCCTGGTTGGATGCTCCTGCATCAGCTTCCATTTTTCCTTGTGTTCATCAACAAGGACATATTTATGATTGTTTGGATTCTTTTGCATTTATGTTGCAAAAATCAGGGAATGAGAAATGTACAATATTCTTGAAATTAGTCAGTGGATTTAGCTTCTCAAAATGGAGAAATTTTGAATTTAGGTTCAAATTTCATGTTGTTGGGTCATCTCTTAGATTTTTCTTTTCACCTGAACAGAATTAAAGCGAAAACCAGTCAAGTAGCCATTTGCTTGATTAGCTACATTGGTGGGATCATTCACATTATTGCATATATATCCTCAGCAGGTGTGGGCAGTTATCATTGGAATTTGAAGCCTGAGAGAAGGCCCTGAGATTCCAATGATTTGCTGCCATAAGTAAGTCTAGTTAGTAAATAGTTACATTTTCAATCTGTCAGTCATATTTTTAGTTTTTAGTTTTTAACTCCATTGTCCAATGTTCTAAATAGGCTACAAGTCTACGGTTTTTGTTCTTGGCACCTCACTATGAGGCTTCCATCCCCATTGGAGCCAATGTTAAGGTCAATAGTTTTCATCGTCAAATGTATTTTCCATGTCCTTTAATTTTCATTTTTTTAATAAATTGAGACTGTGACCACTGCTACTATCATAGTCTCAAAGGTCACTATCCTTCATTGTCAATTTTTTTTCATCAAGGGTTCACCAAAAGTAGGAAGGAGTTTCAAGTTAATGGGAGTCATGGTAGCTACGCAAGTGGGTATCAACAATTTAGGAGGTTTGAAAGAGTTGGAGAAACTACTTCAAGAGTTCTACACCATCACATAGCCATTTCAATCCTACTCATTTGATCCATTTTTTCATAGGAGGTGTGCAACCATACAGAGCACGGAGTGCTACTCAGACTGTTTGTTGCCCAGTGCTGCACAAATACTCTATTTTAGCCATCCTTTTGAAGAACAATTTTTAATCACATGGAGGCAAATTTTCGGAAATTGAAAGAGGTTTTTCTTAAGGAATAGCCAAATAACAATAACCTCTTCCAGTTTTTGCACAGGTGTTATGTATTGGGAGATATGAATGCATATTCAAAGCATATTTTTCAGACTATGCAAATTGTCTATTTTAGTCATTGTTTTGCATAGGGTTTTCTGAGGAGCAAGGGAAGATTTTGAAGAAAATGAGAGAGGTTTTTCTTCAGAACAAAAGAATATAAAAAAACCTATCTCATATTTTACACAGGTGATACCGCTTTTACATTACTTGGAGACCCATTTTTACAAATTTCTTGTTGTTAGAATTATTAAGTTTTCTGAAATTCGATTTGTGAATTCGAATTTTTGAAAGGTTTGAGACATCAGACGGGTCCTACTCCAAGTCATCAAATTTCGACCTTGCTATTGTGATGCCAAAAATAAAGATAAAATGAAGGGATAGGCCATTAGCTAGGAGATAGAATAAATTACTTTGTGTTTTTTTAAGGATAAAAAATGCAATTTTTATGTTAGCTTTATTTAGTTTTTCTTGTTCAAAAGAACAAGACATTGCTAATTTAGTTTGATTCGATCCACCCAGTGGATAAGTGATGCAATGTATCTAGTCATATGGGCCTGTTGTGTCGAAAATGCATCTAATACCACCAAAAACTGTGAAGAAATGATTGATCCGCAAATACAAGAGACAGAATTTAGTGTACGTTGTGATTTTTTCAGTTATTAATGAAGACTAAAGCTATTTCTTTCAAGGATTCATGTGTCAGCATATGTTGGTGATGTGTTTTCCTCTGTTCTTATATGTCCTTTTGCTTTCAGTTACTCATACTCAATTTCTTTCAGTTATTCATAAATCGAATGTCTTTATTATTTGAAAGAGGTTAATGAAAGCGGATTTCATCTAAGATAGGTGCTTTGTTTTCCTCTCAAATAATCTTCATGTTTTTCATATGAAATTGAGTATAAAATTCATCCCTGGATGCTTTATGCTTAGTGGACTGTAATATTGTTTTCCTCCACCATATACTACAACCGATTTTAAAGATCCAAAGTGTTGGTTATCTTGCCCTTAGTAAAGAACTTCTCACTATCCCATTTTAATCATTGGGATTTTCTAAACAAGGATGTCCAATGCATGTCTTTGTTACTTTGTCATTAAAGTTCTAAAAATATAAAGCAAATCATTTCTCTTGTGCTTAAGAGCTAGCCTAAAATCTGAAAAACTCATTTGTTTAATTGAATACAAGACCCTATAGAAAAAGCCCTCTCTAGACCAAAAGGGCTAGATTATGGTCCAAAAAAGGTTTTTGGTTACCTTTGAGATTTCTCTTCTCATCCTATAGAAATTTACGGAGTGCTTGTAGAAATTTTGAATAATTTAACACATATTCAACAGAGATTATCCTGATCATGTACTATTGCGGAAAACATACACAATACATAAGCTCCTCTACGTTGATCATCAATATAGCGGCATCAATAACAATAAAACATCAAGAGCATTCACACATTAACACAG